>JANSTX010036787.1:0-13349 GCA_027564355.1 Penthetria funebris | reverse complement strand
CAAAAAAAAAAACATAATAATTAAAAAAAGAATTTAAATAAAAGTGTTTTAATTCAATTTTAATTAAATGATATTTAAAAAGGATACAAACATAGTATTTTGTATATAAAGCTATAAAAGCTCATTTCATTAATTATTCACAGCACATTTGGTTCATCAATTTGATATTTATGTGAAAGCTTTTATTTCCGCTATTAAATAAAATAATTTAATAATTATTTAGTGATGAATAATCGCCATTTGTTGGATATACAATATAAAAGTTTTTATTAAATTAATAAAATTTGTTGTTTTCCTTTATATTTGTGATGAAAACTTGTATAATAATTAATTATTGTATTGTCCTTATTTATTTCACATAGTTTTTCAGTGTTTTAAGTAACTAAAAGTTAAAGGAAGAAAATACAAAAAAAAAAAAAAAGAACTACAAGAAAATAAAATTCCATTTATTTCAATGAGAATGTCCGCGCATGAAGATGATGATCAGGATCAGGATCAAGAAATTAATGTTGATTCTGATTCAAGATTATCATGTGCAACTAATTCAGATATTGATATGGATGGTGGTGGCAGTTGTTATGATTCAGAAACAGCCTTAGGGTAAGTTGCACATAAATATATAAAATATGTGGCAAATTATAGTGAATATTTTATTTTCATTTCGGGTACTGATAAAATGTTTGTAACAATAATTTATTGTGGATCTCTTAGTATTACTCGTAATATGATATTATATTAAAAATGAGCTCTAAAGTTTATTTGACTAAACTTTGATAATCGAAATTATGATGTAATTTTCAATTTAAATTAAGAAATAAAGTTACGTTGCAATGAAATGAATTTATGTCTTATTCAAAAATATCAAAACATTTGTTATTTTTATGATTGTATTTAATCGATCAACTATAATCATGTTTTCTTTTTACATTAAAAACTAATCACCTTCAATATTACGGAGTCCGTAGCTCAAAGTGTTACCAATTTCACACAAATTTAGCTGTCGAATATAGCTACTCAAGTTGCTTTTGAAATTTGACGGAATTTAGTTTATAATATTTATTATGAGTGAACGAAAGCATTTTGTTCTAAGACGTAATTGAAAATTAAAATTCGTAATATATTTTAAACTAAATGGTTTGATTGTTTTGCATTTAGCAGGAAAATTGCAACCTGTTATTTGTTCATGACTACAGCATTTACGTGTGAATAAAATATATATGTGTATCTAACCATTAAACGTTACAATGGTGCATTGCAATATGCTATGAAGGTGGTCACAAATTAATCATAAAATGGTTCATAAGGTATTAGGGCAGTATAATTGACAGAAATTCACATTTAATGTGCAACTATATTGACTAAATTTACTGTATCCCACTCAATTGTACGCCGCATACTGAACAATGAACCTGACTTGAAGTCTAATACAAAATATACAAAAAAAAATCAGCACAAAACACAACAATGACTTTAACGATAAAACGCATTGAGAAAAATTTCACTGCTCTGTAACTCGGTAAAATATGTGTGTTGTTGAAGTACAATTCCGTCAACCAGTGTGTTTGTATTCGTAAAAAAGTGCCTGCTTATATTACAGTTTAAGATTACAGCTGTCCGCACGTTTCTATCGATCAGAACGTTAAGGTGAACCAGCAAGTATACTAATAAAAACAGTGCTAATCGTTGAATCGATCCTCTAGCGATACAATAGTAATGCAAAAATCCCCAGCTATCTAGTTTGTTAATGATAGACGCACGAACGTACAAAAAATGAACGTTGTAGTTGAATGCAATGAACGCGATGGAGGTCAATTGGAATTGCTTATGTGCAAAGTAAATACATTCGAAGAGTAAGGTAGTCCTTTCGAATGACTCACCACACCAGACGTAGTATACATTTAAGTACATGTATAGTTATCTTTAAATGAATTGCTCTTTTGGTTTATCCATAGCACATATTCTGCAGTTTTGCATGCTTACGAAGCTACCTCTTGGTTACATGTGCAGAAACCGTCTTGTTTACAAGTGTTTGATAGCAATTGACAGATAAATATGATGTATCATTTTTTTACACCGTATCTGCTACTAAACTTCCGTCTTCTTTGATAATTCAACAACAGTCGCTTCAGTGTGGTATTTATGCACAAATTAGGTATACAGATTTTGGTAGAACGGATTGAAGAATCAGCCATTGTAAGTAATGACTTATGTGTAACTGTTTGTCTGATGAAATATCTTGTAATTCTCGTTAGCAACAAGTATTGTTAATAATTAATAGATACATCTTGATCGTTACGTGTATCTTCATTTAGCTAGAATATATATTATGCTTCCAAATCTGTATGGTAAATGTTACATACGCTAAAGTAAGTAATCAAATCGTAAAGAAATAATATGCTTTTCATCAATTTAGAGATTGAATGGAATGGTGAACTACTAATATTATGAGGTTGATTCACATATATTTTGCATCCTCGTGGTATGAACTGAGGAAAATAAATTAACATAAATTTGCAGCCTTTGTGGCATACTTTGAGATGCATTAATTAGCGACAATTCATTTACGAATGAATTTTATCTTTATTAAAACAGATGTGTGGCATATTTTTCGTTATTTTCAGAACAAGCGTGTGCACACATTGATTTTTCACTATATGGAATTACTTAACAATACCAATATGACTTACTAAATATTGAATTCATTAAATTACAATTTTTCAATTGTCACATTTTAAAAATAATATATAAGATTACATGAGCGGCTGAAAACTCTCTTTTACCCTTCAAAAAAATTTATATACTACGCCCATGTGTATGTATAAATTTGTTAAGAGTTAGACGCCATTTATAAAATTTAATTCATAAATAAGGATTCACTCAAGGTCGTTTGATGAGCTGTTTTGTTAGAATATATTTTTAGTATTAGAGACAAAGCACAATTTTTATTTCTGATATATTTTAGGCAACGAGCAAATAGTTTTCGAAATTTAAATTGAAACTTAATTATTTTTAACATAAGAGAAATTTCGAAATATTTTTGTAAACATATTTGGTTTTCACCATATGTAATAATCACTAAAAACATACTTGCCTCTATAACTATGATCGTCTAACAGAGAATTTCGCCATCTTTCAGTAATATTTATTTGATCTCTAGTACTCGGTTCCATCCAATTATTTTATTTCGTGTCTAAAGAAACGTCTAAATAAAATAAAAACAGTTTATCAGGATTATGTTCTAGTTACTGCATAGTGACAGCATAGTGGTAAAGCGCTTGTCTAGCATAACGGTACGTCTGAGTTCGACTCCCATTGTAGACAAAATTTATTTAAGTAGATTTATCACTTAGTGATCTAACTTGGGTTGACCAATCGCTTTCCCAATGAATGCAGTTGAAATAATATCATTAGTTTGTCTTTGGAATTTATGGTTAATATACTCTTTTCTGACATAACAGATAATATAATTATATATGCGCCCATTCTTGGAGTACTGCATTTAAAAACATTACTGTATAAAAGATCAATAGATTACGTAACAAGTGTACTCCAAAAGTATATTTAAAAAAAAAAAAAAACTACACAGAATAATCGTGTGCACACGTTAATTTTTCACTATATGGAGTTACTTATCAATACCAATCCGACTTACTAAATATTGAATTCATTAAATTACAATTTCTCAATTGTCACATTTTAAAAATAATATTTAAGATTATATGGGCGGATGAGAACTCCCATTTACCCCTCAAAAAAAATTCTTTACTACGCCCATGTGCGTATATAAAATTGTTTCATATGGACGCCATTTATAAAATTTAATTCATCAACAAGGGATTCCCTGAAGGTCGTTTGATGAACTGTTTTGTTAGAATATATTTTTAGTATTAGAGACAAAGCTAAATTTTTATTTCTAATGTATTTTAGGCAACGAGCAAATAATTTTCTTAATTTAAATTTAAACAATTATTTTTAACGTAAGAGAAACATATTATTCAACGGTTCAACTCTATATGAATTTAAATGTTCTAATTTTGGAAACATTAATGACATATTTCATAGTTCTGCAGTCTATAACAGTATCAATACATTTCAAAGTTTTGGATTGCTTTAAGTTAATACGAACCTATCTAACAAACAAATAGTGATCTCATCAAACATTTAATTTACAACTTACAAGAACGTTGAGTTTGTGCCTTCCTCATAATGTGTCGCGTCATCTACGTCAATTGTGTTAATTCAAGCATGGTTCTAACATTATGAGTGTCAAATCATATCTGTTTCGTCAAACTAAATATCGTCATCGTATTTCTCTCCTACTCGAAATTAGTTGTTAACGTTACACGTGGAATTTGGAAATAGGTTGGTTGAAATGATGTTGTATCAATGTTCAACCGCAATTTAATGCTGAGTTTAATTTAGTGCTGGTAAATAAAAAACTCTGTTGGCAAATGTCAGTTTGTAAATGTTAAGCAAGAATATTTGATCAGTACATTCAACTCTAAACTATAATCTATACTGTCGGTTTACATATTTTGAAATTTAGGTTTTATCAATGTAAAATATATGATTTAGTGCATTTAATGTCATTTTAAATTAATTTATATATTAAATAAAGTGCAAGTTTAATTAGATTAAATACTTTAATTTATTGTTAAACAATTAAATACATTGTAAGTGTATTTCATATAATAGTTACAAATAATATATTACTATGTTCTATGACCATATTATTGTCCTAATAATTAAAAGATTAAAATTTAAAATACATATTTACTTTATAATCCAATAAATTTAATAGATATAATGAATGAGTTCATAAATACAATTTAATAACGTATTTAATTTGATTATTCATAAATAAGTTGCATATAAAATAATTTTTTCTTATATTGCAATCAATTTGTCTTATAAGAAAATGCCTTTTTTAACGTAAATGTGTGGGATTTTACACAATGCAATAATATAATTTAATGAGCAGAAATAGTAATGTTTTAATATAATTTAAAGAGTACTCTACCTCTATAAATATTCTGTCTATGCTCTAGATTTCTTCCCTAATCGATGAAAATAAATGCATAAAACAGGAAATATTATAAGAGATCAACAAATATCCTTCTAAACATTTAAGTGCCTGTTCGTATTAAACAATTTAAATTCCACTTAAAATTTTATTTGCTATATACGTACAAGTATAATAATAGATATCGAAACATGTTATCGCCAATAGCCGGTTGATACAATGCAATAAATTAACGAGATATGCGAATTAAATATATTTTCGTAACATAAATAAATTGCAATATGTAATGTAACGAGTACGTAAATTTAATGAGTGCATGTCATGATAATTTTAAAATATTTTTTCTTTAATTCACTGGCGCTTTTTAAAATATAATGCAAGTTATATAAGTACAAGACGAATACGATAGATTTCAATGTCTACAAGAAAAATGTCTTCATGTATAATATGAGTTGTGTGTAGGTAGACTATGGGTGATATGGTGATATACATTTTAAATGCAATATTTATGCAATTGAAATTTAACATAAATGACAGTGAGACAAAACAATTTTAATGGATCAGTTAATTTAGTATAGTGTCAGAAGAATTTCAATTAGCATTGGCAAATACAATACTTTAAAAAATGTGCTCTATGAATTTTCATAATTATTTTAAATATTCATAGATCATGTGGAATAAATTCTATATTGTGTATTAGTGAACTACATCGACATAAATTGATTTCAGGGTCCGTCATTTGAAGTATTTCACCAATTAAAAATGTTTTAGTTTAGATTAAGTATCCCATGATTATAGCTATACAAAAGTGAATATGTGGAATTCGTTGTTATTCCAGATGCGGCCTATACTAGAATTTAAATAACGAATTTAAAGACACAGGTCGCATTGATACTCTGAAGATAATAGTTTACCAAGAAAATAAATTGATAAAAATATATTTATTTTAATGGTGCCCTACAAAACAAATTAATTTCCAAAAATTGTAATATGCTCCAACTAATTCCACTTCAGAATTCATTTGATTTTAGATAAAATAAATTTAATGAATTTAAGAAACAAAAAAATTGTACAATAGAATATTTTCTATCAAACAGGGACTATTATATTTTTTAGTAATATAAAAAATATTTAATAAATAATTAATAATTATTTTTTTCATCTTCTTATATTTTAATTTAACAGCGATTCAATACAATCGGAACAAACTAGGTCTTCAAGTGAAAATTTACCATTTAGTATATCACGTTTATTATCAAAACCATATGAAAATAATAATAAAAATAGTCTAGAAAAGGATATTATCGATTCAGAACATAAATTCGCAACACATTTAGCAAATGTAGGTATACCTTACTCAACCGCTAGTGCTTTATATTCATATCCATTGTATGCACCAGCTCATGTGTTACGGGTGCCACCTCAACGTACACAATTAACATGGGCACTGCCACCAATGCATCCAGCTGCATTAGCTCATCAAGCAGTAAAGGATAGATTAGCAGGTGAGTTGTTTTATTATAAATTTTTTTAAGCGTAATCTTTCACGAAAAAGTTCCTTTTTTTTTTTAACATATATATTTAAATATGGATTTTGTAAATTGTATTATTGTGAATGGTACTTGAATTGTTGCATATATGGGAGATGTGTGATAAAGCTTTGAAAAGCTTCATGTAAAACATCGAAAAATATATTTTATTGAACGAGAAAATAAGTTTTTTATTGTTTATTATTAAGAAATTGTAATGTGTTCATTATATTCTATATCTATCATATGTGTTCAGATGCAATAGTATGTTATTTCAGAATAAATTACTAATCAATGAAAGCATGAAATATTAGTTGTATTTTTTCAGATAAGGTCCTTACTGTATAAATTTAAACCATCTATTAAGGAAATTGTAAAAAATATTCTTGCATAATTAATTGTTTTGGTGTTGATTATCAAAATTTTTATAGTTAATACAGATACTTGTGTGGTCGATATCCAATTTCTACTCCCTTATTATCATCAGTACCTAATATATATGTTCAACCTCTGCTATTTTTATGTGCATTCCATATTTTATATTAATAATATGAAATTTCCTTTAGACATTTTTTTTATCGGTTTTTATCCTTATGTCTACTTCGTTGTCATTATTATATTTATTTTATGGCGCTATATACAGTTAACAGAAAATTGTATAATGTTGTGACTGCATTTAAAATAATATAAACATACACATATAGGCAATCAGCTACTGTTTCAACTCATTTACAACTTTAAACTGATACCAATTTTATTTCGATTAGGATCAAACATGCAACAAATAGCTAAAGTAACAGAAAAAAAAGGAACAAGCCCAAAGAAGATAATCGGTTTAAATGTTAATCCAAAGTATAAAAACGTGTTTTTAAAAAAATATGCTTTTTGTCGGCTGATCTTTTCAATTTTGTTGACATAATTATGTTCATTATTCAAAATAAAATAATTTTTGTGTTTAAGTTTTGCAATGCGTTTTAGTTCTTTTTTTCTACTAATTTTATTTTATTTTAATTGGATGATTAAAATTAAATATTTATTTTTGTACGGTCGTATTTTAATTTTATTATGAATTTTAATTAAAAAAACGAACTTGATGACTTCATTGCCGGAACAAATTATAAATATTTATCTATATGTTGCGATACATTATTAACAAGTCATTTGTTTAATTTATTATCCGGGTTATATGCCGTAAATTTTGACAATTTTGAATTGTCACATAAATTTTCAATATATTACCCTCATCATATAAAATTTTAATTATTGGCATTGTTTTCAATTGCAAATTTTGTACTTACTAATGAATACGGCTAAACCACACACGGACAAAAATTGCGCCTTAAGAGTGCATATACACATTTATATCAAAGATATGAACCATATTAATACTTGCAGAGTTCATGGTTTATAATTTATTTTGAACATAGCATTTTTGCTGTTGATGAAAATCACGTTTTATTGTGTAATTTTTGTAATTTGTAAAAATTTCATTACAATAAAATAGTGTTTAAGGGCTATTTGGTATTTGTACGACATAAATATTTTAACATTATCGCAATCAACAGACCATAGAGGTGCATCGTGGTGATTGGTAAAGTACACAGCAGTTATTTAAAACATTACTCAATGATACATTTCATAAATCTAGGTTAAAGTATTTTCGATTCTATATCGCGATTTTATAAATATATATAAACGTTATTTAGAATCCAATTTTTAGGACCTCAAATATAATTTTCTGTTATATAACTCAAGTTATCTTCTATGGATGCCATAAATGCGTTAAATAAATAATACAATAGATCGATATGTAAACCCACATTTTCATACTTTATTCGTCAAATGTCTTGATCGCGTTACCGGCGACATCGCGTGGACCTAAAGATGAAAACCCCAATGGCAGTCGTATCTATCATGAAACATTTTAATTTATTTTATTTTTTTTAATATTGACGCTTAAACTTAAACTATCTATTTTACTTTTTAATTTCATTATTCTTATTCGAAGTGATTAAATTCAGTTTTGTGTTGGTATAATTATTGCAGGATCTATAGAAAATGTTCTATTGGTTGTTCATATCAAAAAGTAATGCTAAAATTGAAAAGAATATTAAAAAATTTATTCAAATTTCTATAGTATAAAATACCTTTGGATCAGCCGTTTTCCAACATTTATGTAACCTAAAAGAATAATTATAATTATACTTTAATTGTCAATCGAATGTGATGAAATAATTACCAAAAAGCCTTATCGCACAATGTTTCGCCTTTAGGATATAGACATTTTTTACCCATATTAAGTGCAATATCGTGCATTGAACCAGGTAATGAATCGAGTAGAATTTCTAAATGCACATGTCCTGTATCATCCACAACTTTTGATTCATGGAATGCACAATTCATATAGCACTTTAGTTTTTCATCTTCATGTATTTGTCCATCACTAAATTCTTTGATTGCTTCTATGCAAATTATTATAATGAAATTTAAAATAAATCGTAGATAGTGTTAAAAAATGAGTGTTTATATTTCTTAATTTAATATTCATTTTAATTACCTTCTGTGACGCCGGTTTTCTCAACACAAATATCATGAATAGGTTTCAGAGCTGCTAGAAGTTCTGGCGGTGGATACTATTTATGAATTACCAATTATAGCATAAAATTTTTGTAGTCAAAATTAAATCACAAATATAAGAAGAAAGCTCACCTCACTATCTCTTCTTAGTTCAACACTGTGTACTATTCCAAATGTAATAATACTTAAGATTATAGTGGCACAAATTTTCATTTTCTATTCTTGGGAATGATAGTTACTGAGTCACAAATAACAAGAAAATAATTTAAAATTTCTTAATGATTATTTCATTTATATACTCGTATACAATAAAAAATGCATTATTAATCACATATTATTGCATCATAATTAAAAACGTCAGTTTGCAATGCGTGACTTACATTTGTAATTAAAATTTGATCTTCCTAAATTACTGTGTAGGGTAATTATTAGTATTTAATTACTAATTAATTATTTTATAATAAATGGGTACAATAAAATATTGTCTTTTAATGGTAAATAATTGACAATAAAAAATAAATTGTGTTTTTGGCATCATTAAAGAATTTATTATCATTCATTGTTTTCATATATACGAGTAGAGTTTTAAAGTTATTGGCTAAACAAATAGTTTTTACTGATTTTAAGATTTAATTCCAATAAAATTTTCTTATCACTCCTCTATAGCATGCGCTAAACTGAAAAGTCTATAGAGTTTTAAAACTTACAGTTTAATGAATCCAAAATTTCAATGCCACAATTTGTGCTGGAATTTATTTGAGAAGCCCACCAATGAGATCAATATATAAACTACGGCTATACTGATCTAAAATCGAACTCAATAATTATTTTTAAATAGATTGAGTACTTTAATGAGTTACTCAGTATGCTCGAAGTGTAATTTAATTAATCTGGTACTGCAAAGTGGCACAAAATGAACGTAATTATGTGGTATAACGGTACAAGTTAGACTGAAGGTAATTAATTACGAAAATTATTCATATTTAGCACTTATTCTGCTTCTTAATTTTTTAGAACCACGAAACAATCCTGCTCGCCTTTTGCATGAATACTTGTACCCAAAATTACCCAAAATTACCCTGATGCAAAATTAATGTATTTTCTTACCCTCAATACACGAATACATTTCATTATTTCAGTCTCATGGTTATTAAAATATGAAAACTATTTAATGAGACTCTGTCAGGTAAAAAGAATCAGTTATCGTTTGAAAGTGTCTAAAAAAAACTAATGTTGATTCAGGTGTAAAACAGGCATATATAATAATAGCGTTCTAATTGTCAAGTATATATATTCTGTGAATTTCACGGCATGTTAATGATCTATCAAAATTTGGGATTAACATTAGTTAAAGTTATATGCAAAACTTCATATTGTACAAGAAAAATAACGCGTCTCTGCTCCCATTGACATTAAAATATTCTTATAATCAATAGCTATTTTAAATGTGAACAAATTACTCATATTAATTATGAATTATTTATCTATCCACGTCTAAATTGGTGTTTTAAAAGCTAATCATAATTTCTTCAAATTATTACTGCTATTACTCGTGTACCATGAAAAAAATAATAATTTTATGCAATAAAATTCCAATAAACATTTTACTTAATATTTTAAAAACCAGATAATATTCGCATATGATTGATTTGGATAATCTAAATATCAATAGATTTAAATAAATAAATATGCTATCAAATATATGGATAATATTTATATCCTTTTTATTTTTATATGGAATAAACTTTTTAGAAACCTTCGGTACTATCTTTTATTTATTGGATTTGATATAGCAATTTATGAAAAATATCAAAGTTTTCATATAACATGAAAATCCAACCCCTTGAATTGAACTAGGGTTCAAAAGTAATATTAATAATGATAACTTTTCCCACCAAGTTGTATATAAAATTTTATGGTTTCTGCTTTGGTTCGGCTATAAAATGCAAAACAAAAAAAAAAGGAGCGAATAACATAAAATAAAATGAATTTTTGTTGAATATGAAATGAATACTTTGGTATATTGAATTTCACTTATTAAAAATAAACATCTACAGTAATTTTTATAAATATCTCACAATATTTCAATTTCGAAATTTATTATGGTGAAATTTTGTACAAAATGTGAAATGAGATTAAAAAAAAAAAACATACTAGTTCGAGTTAAAGAACAAGCTTAGATAAAACTGATTCAAGCTGATGCATAATGAGCGACTGTGATATTCTGTTTCGCTCGGTACCACCGGAAAAAAAACATGATTACTGTTAACAATTTGGAAGTCGTAATTAAATATAATATCATGCAACTACGTAGCAGTGGATGGACGTACCAATTAACTTAAAAAAATCTCATATCTCATTTCATTACCTTACACGTCGGCATTACACAATAATTCTAATCAGTTGAATTCTTTATCAAGTAATTATTGCATATACCTCAACGTGGTATCTATTTGTCACATATTTAGTAACAATAACATCTAATCATCTATAACTTGCACTGTCGAAACTTTTGAATTACATATGAAATATTTGAAATAACGAAACTATGGCGCAGTTGGATGGAAGAATTTAGAAAATTAGAAAATTTAAACCAAAGTGAAGAAAAGAGTACATTCTGTGTGGTTTTCTGTCAATCAAACGTACGTGGATAATATAGTAGAGACTTTGATTTCTAATATCTGATCTTATATTCTCCAAATATTTACTCATATATATCAAAGTGTTTTTGATTCAAAAAATTTACTCAATTTTAGTCCTGACTTATTGCTCTGATTTTTTTGTATGTTCTCATATGTTCAATTTTGCAGAATTTAAATTAAATATATCAGTCAACTGTATTCCTGAATTCATTTACTAATTACCGTAAAAGGTGTGAATGTAACGAATTCAGTAAAAACGTGTGTAAATATTTAAAATGTGATGTACGCCAAAATATGTAGCTGCTAACGAAAATTGAGTTTGCCCCTTATTTCCGAAAATTCTTACTTATTTTCATTACAAAATCATAAACTAAATGTATATATAAATTTTGTTTCAGTAGCGTTTCCTATAGCCAGAAGAATAGGACATCCATATCAAAATAGAACGCCGCCAAAAAGAAAGAAACCAAGAACATCTTTTACTAGAATACAAGTAAGTTCTTATTTATGGTATATTAAATATTATTGAAAATTTGCATAAGGGTTGTTATATTTATTGTTTATCTTCATTTGATATTTCGATGACTAATTTCATATTGAGTTGGTTGCTTTTTCTGCAACTTATTTATCTACTAATAGTAACCTCTTTAGATTGAGACTGATCACACTATAATACTACGAAGTATATAGTATTTCAATATTATGCATTGATGAGTCTTCTAAATTTAATTCTCATCAATTATATAGAAAATCAATTTCTGATGATATTATGAATTTTAAGGATGTTTCTGGTTATATTTTCTTACTCCGAATTCGTCACAGAAACGACATAAATATTTTCACATGTTTATGCTACTATTCATATGGCAAATAAACAACATAGTAATTTATTCACATTTTGGAATTGTCACTAATTAAATGTTATTTTTTTATAGGTAGCAGAATTAGAGAAACGATTTCACAAACAAAAGTATTTAGCATCGGCTGAACGAGCAGCATTAGCAAGAGGTTTAAAAATGACTGATGCCCAAGTTAAAACATGGTTTCAAAATAGAAGAACGAAATGGAGGTGAGTAATTTTTATTATTTTTATATTTTTGAAATGTATATACATTCCCAAATTTGTCGATCAATGAGAACTATAGACCGATTCAAACAGAAAGGCTAGTGCTTGAATCTGATAGCATTTTAGGTGTATTTAGACAGAGTGTAGACATTTTAGAAACAAAAAACCTGAATCCTTCTTTATAGTTTGAAACCTTTTACAATATTATATTAATAGCACAGCAATATTACCATTTAATAGAAAATAACACCCTCATTATGTATATAGTTCTCGTTTATGCTTAGGTCTAATTCTTTTTTGAATTACTGTACAGTTTATACACATGTACATTATAAATGTATCCTTATAAGATTTATTTCATCCACTTACATATTATTATCCAGTTTATGCGGTAATTTTATTAGAAACATTAATAGTGAAACAAACGCGCCATCCTTGCGATATAGTAGACTCTCAATAAGGGCATTCAGAGTGGTTTTATATAAATGTTAAATTTGTTAAAAGGGGTGATG
>JANSTX010036765.1:0-13349 GCA_027564355.1 Penthetria funebris | reverse complement strand
AAGAGATGGCGAGAAAGTTGGACATCCGCATCTCAAAATTAACAGAAAATAAAAAGTCCTAGAAAAACACAGGTCCACGACCTAACGAAAGAAGAAGAAGAAGAAGAATTTTTTGTATTTAACAATAAATGATTTAATAAATGATTTTTGAATTTGAATCATGATGAGGTAAATTTTGTAAATAGAATAGTATTTACTAAATTTTCATAGATCACATTATAGGCTTGTGAATAAAATATGGCTTAGGGAGTAATCGTTAAACGAGTTATTTTATAAAAGTTGTATGGGATCGAGAAGGCTTATAGTGGGTTTCGCACTCTAAATTCTAGTTTTATGAAGATTTCGATTACATTTTGCTTATTTCTGGCCTACATTTTTTTCATTGTCAGTATTCGAGTTAACCACATACAGGAGAAGATCGTCTTCATTCCTTAGGTGCACAGTACGCGAAACGTGCTAGCAAAAAACATTAAACCAATTAAGTCTGTATTCTTTGTTCTCAAAACCCTAGGACACCAGATTTCCTACCCGTGATGAAAACACAGGTTCTATTGCTATTGATTAAATCTTTGTTTATATTGTATTATGACAAAACTGAAGTAGATTGTGAAGATATTCAAATGTAACTATTGAAAACAAAACTGTTATAAATAGTTTACACTTGTTCTTGTCAAAATACAATACTGCCTTGAGGTGAAAAGGTTCAATTGTAGATGATCATAACGCTGCAATGTATAATATAAAATTTTATTCAGCTACTGTTAGCATTCTCTGACACACATCCACGACTACTCTAAACCTGCAGGATTCGGAGTAACGAGTGAAAACTGAGGGTTGTTTGGGTTGATTTCACTATTTTTCCGAAATATAGTTTTAAATTAATAAAATACTATAAAACTACACTTGTCTAACAGGGTTTATTGAATTTCAGGGGATACGGCTGATTGTGGTAACTATTTATTTTAAACAAATGTAGCACACACATGGATTTTGATGGCTATACTCCGAACCATAAAATTACTTTTCATATATTTGGCGTTAAGCAGTAACATTTTATTAAGTTTTAATAACTCATTTACCACATACTTTTATGACTAATTATAATTAATATTTAAATATAGAATTTAGGATATGAAATTCTACTACCAACCAAATATGAATTAATTTCATCACATGGGAATAAAAACTGAAAATTTAAATCAATTTTCATAAATATTAAGTATATATGAAAATATATGTTTATAGGTACAATTCAACCATTCAGAATAATCATAACAATTATGTATATGAAAATAACCCTCTTCTGGCCACGAAACAGGAAAACAGTTCTAAAATTTCAAACAAAATGAAAAGAGGCTGGGCAGAAAGATTTCGATTTTTATTTGAAGGTACCTACAAACATGCATTATTTATAATTATTTGACAACAAGGGTGGATTTACCTTTTTTCTTCTATTGTTATGAAAATATTAAAAAAAAAAAAAACCTTCTCTACAGCGGAATATAATTTAATAAAAAAAATCCTTTTTTATATGAGAAAATTTAATGAATTTCTTCCTCTTTTGTTATCAAAACTTTAAGTGAAAAAAATTATAAAAAATATCATGAAAAAATTGACACAAATGTAGTTTTGTATATTTTATTTGTGGTATTCGACAAGAAGTTCTCAACTACATCTCTCTAGTTCAGTGTTCGTATGTAGTTCTGATAGAATCGATCCTCAACACGTCTCTTATTTGCATGGAAACAGGTTGCGGTGAACTTGAATATGCTGATGTTTACCATGAAAACGAAATCAATTGCTAAAGCCGAATATTCGATAATTTTCTATTCATTCCCAATAATTAGAGGTTTTGTCATCTAAATACATCTAATTATTGGGAATGTGCAACTAAACTTAGTGACGATCTTAGATGCAATGAGCATCCAAAGTCAATTAAAAATTGGATTATATTATAATATATCAAAAAATATAGGGAATACTGAAATTCTAAAATTCAAATCGTACTTGTATCAAATTTGTAAAATAGCGATTTTAAGCATAAATGTCAGTGAATGGGTGCTATAAAACCTAGTAACGTAACGTATTAAATACATAGACAATATCGAGTGATGAACAGATTTAAACTCTGAACTTGCTAAGCAATCTAGAATTAAATTTATGATAGAAAATGAATCTAGATTTAAATTTATAAAAAAGGTCATGACAGTTTTCGAAAATTTTCGAAAACTATTTCATGTCTATGTACTCGTGTACACGATTCAAACCGAATTGAATGAAAAATTTACACGACCCATAAATTTTAACATTGATGATTATTAAATCAATGTCTCAAAGCCAGTTTTATGCAGTCGCTGTCCTACTAAGCATTACCACGCATTATAAGAGTTACCTTAATCTTAATCTGAGAGAATATGTTGGGTGGTTGGCGCAACTCTCAAATTGGACTGATGTATATAATAAAAAGCGATTGAAGATGAAAATATAATGAAATCAAATATTCCATTGGAACGATTATAAATAAATTCAGCGAAACTAAAAATTTAACTACTCTGTTGACGAGGAGTGGTGATTCTGCATTTCAGTCACCATCAAAATTTCAAAAATAGATCTTGCTGACCTCAAGCATTGTGGTACATTTGCGATAAGAAATTTTTGTAAATCTATTATCATAAGTCCTTAAGTAGATAGACAAATAATAAGTTAAAGTCACTATTACAATTAATCTTAAGATTTTTCATATTCATTATATAATACTAACATTGAAATTTACAGTCGAGTTCCCTAAATTATTCGCAAAACAATAGCGATATCAATAAATCACTAAGATCGTAAAACTATTGCCTATTTAATAATTGAACATATTTCTTACAGCATATTTTTCAACTGATTTATGATCAGTTACGATCATAAAAATTATATTGTGAATTATATGTGAAACTTTTATACATCAACAACGATCCACAATAAAATTTTAAAACTTTTATTATTATTATAACATAAAATGCTTACCATTAAATGTCTCCTGACGTTTTCAATAGTATTATGAAAATATATATTTTATTCATTTTCTAATATTTCTTTTATATTTCTTTAAGATTTTACGATCATGCTACCGATATCATCTGACTATAAATCTGATCGTAAAAATATCGCAATCAAATCAGGGTGATCCATTATATATTTATATATATTTTATTGAATTACAAAATGAATATAAAACTAAATACTGCTTTTTAATATTAACCACGATCAATTAGAATGCTTTGATCGATACTTTTATGCATTACGTTCTATAGAGATCCATGCTTTATGACAAATGAAAATTCATAGCTATCTTATCCTAATAACTACATATTACTTTAATTGCCAAATAAACGATCAACTATTCCAGTTGCTGAATGAAGAACGGTATTAAAAATGTGTCTGAATAAAATTAATCAATATATATTTAACGCTCCAATTATTGAGGTGAGTATATAATTGATTTTCAGAATCCGCAGTATTTCGTTCATTCTGATTATTTTTCAAATTTATCAGTAGCCTAATTGCAAAAACATTGATTTGAACTGAAAGAAATGGATTAGTGTTAAAACATGGATTTAAATAATTAGCAGATAGAACATACAATACAAATTTAATAAGTGCAATTTCAGTGATATACAGAATTTACGACCAAGTAATAATCAATTGGATAAGAAGGTTACCAGGGGATAGATGTCGAACAACCCAGGAGCAACGTATTGGAAATTCAAAAGAATATAAAATAAAACTTACCGTATGATAAGAAAACTCAACGGTAACTCGATCACGGTATATGCCATGTGGAGTGTGATCAAGACTAAAGCGATGTACGCACCACTCTATTGAAATATTCAAATGTATAACTGATTCTATATATGATCATCAATTTGAACGCTATTTCATAGTTTTCACGAATTGATCACATGACATACCATACCAGTTCTCGCACAAAAACAAATTATATGTCTTCGGTACCTTAATTTTTAGCTTCACTTCTATTTGATTGGAATATCTGCAAATTGGATGTAAGACAGATGCGATGTTGAACAGGCCCATTTCTTGGATATCTGAATCAATATAATCAGCGTTGGCGCCTTGCATTTTAGATGTTACAATTTATTTTGTCTAGACTTGGGGTAGAATATATCAATCTTCGTGCGCTTACTCTGTTCATCTATATTTACTGTGTTTTACAAATGATACATTCTTTCCTATTATAATTGATGAAACAAAGAACATCTTCACCAGTGCATTTGTGAACATGTGTTTTAATATTACGGAACATTATCAGATGTTAGAAGATGACAAATAATTTGCAAATTGATACCTTATATCATCGTTATACACTAATTCATACTCTTTTTCATAACTAATGAAACCACGAATTTTCAACCGACTTGAGTCAAAGCGCCTGCGAATCAGTTTCAGTCTCGTACTTATTCATCAACAACGCACTGTGAGAGTTGATTATCGAATATTTCTTTGTCATCAGACGCGGCCTGATCCGTACAATTACAGCACAATACTATTGAATCTTGCTGTAATTATTTGATATGATATCGACTTCAAATCTGTAAGACTACGATTTGTATAGAGGCACTTAATAATAAGCCAACTCTACTACTATAATCCATGTGACTCGGTTTACCAGAAAATAAAAGGATTTCTATTAAAAATAAAAATCCAACAGACCTAAATAAGTAACAAGCTCAAGTAATGTATTAGTTCACGTTTTACTATTTTTCAAGTTAGTATTTAAAGATACTTTGGTTTGAGGAATGTATCTCAAATATATAATGAATTATAATATTTTGAAGAAGAAAAATTATGTTTCATTATTTAAAAAAAAAATTAACTAAAGATAAATTTTATGCTCATAAATAAAATATGGAATATTCTTGAAAGGATTTTTGTAGTGAAAATAAAATATCATAAATTACATATTTATTCCTTCAGAAAATGAAGAAAAAACTGCAAGTCACCAATACATTACTATAAATATAACACAGTTTTGGGAAATCTACAAACAGGAAAAATGGAAACCTTTAAAATCGAAGAATAGAAAACACCATTACATTTTTTTTGAAAGCACATTTTTTATACTTGTTATTATATTTACTGCAAAAGTAAAAAAAAACAGTTTTCATTCTTTATTGAACCCATATGAATCCCAAAAAACATATAAAAAAGCTAGTACACTGTTCCATATGTAATCATCAATGCCTGTATTTACAGCTGAAAATCTGTAGAAATATACACCAAAAGTCAGTCACACCCTTAGTCTGGCTAATAATCAGTCTACACCTACACCTGATACAATTTTCCTTTTCATTGAATTTATGAATAAAATAAGTGAAAAATAATAAGAAAACAGATTTTTTTTAAACAAAATATACCAAATTTTTCATAATCGTAACGAACAAATTATTAAAAGAATAGATCCACAGGTTGAACTCAGATTGCCCTGATGATTGTTCGATTTTCACATTACGTCAGTAGTTTATGCATAATTTCAAGTGAATAATTGATGTTATCATATCGAGGAAACAGATTATATACTAAATTAATTCATTACAAAATATGCCCTTGAATTTTATGATATATACCCCAGGACTCAAATCCCATGGAATTATGACATAATCCAAATATGCACAATTTCATTTGATATAATCCACAGCACGTTAGTGGGATATACAAGCGTCAATAGCCTTCGTATGAAAAATGAGACAAAAAAAAAAACAAAAAGTTAAATTAAAAATTCATCAATATTTTCTATCATCATCATCATCTCAACCCTTATTATGCGTGGGAGCAAAGTGCATCAATGAACAACAGCCATTTCTCTCGATCTCTGGCCAGCGCCTTCACTTCGCTCCAAACCATCCCACTGGCACTAGCCTCTTTAATTACGGTTCTTCGCCACGTTGTTTTTAGACGACCCGGTCTTCTATTACCCTGCGGATTCCAGTCAAGTGCATACTTTGCAATATCACCCACTTGTCGCCTCAGTGTATGACCGATCCAATTCCATCTTCTTCGAGTGACAATCCTGTTCATTGCCTCCAGATCTGCCAATCTCCACAAATTCTCATTAGTTGTTATGTTTGGCCTGAAAATTTTTAATATGCGCCTATGGCACCTATTGACGAAAACTTGGATTTGTGACACGATGTTATTTGTCACCTTCCAAGTTTCGCAGTCATACAATAGTACCGGTAACCAGTTGCTTTTAAAAATGCGCAACTTTAGATTCTTTGAAATCTGTCTGCCTCAGTTTGAGATAGCAAACACATGTCGTCGGCAAAGTGGAGATCTTCAAGTCGACCGGTTAGACCCCATCTGATTCCATCGTATTTCGGCAATTTGACTATCAACCCCTCTTTCCACAAGGCTGGAACATCATCAGATAACGACATTTCACTAACAATGGGATCCAATATTGTTGCAATGGCTTCCAAGTCGACTTTCAACATTTCTGGTGATATTAGCTGTTTTAAAGCGGATTTGATTTCACCACTACTCGGAACAGAGTCCCTGAATCGCCTTGTAACCGGTCTTCGGTCAACTCAACTTTGAGCAACCTGAACTTCGGGTCTATTCAGTAGCTCGCGAAAGTACTCACTGCATCTTTCTATTTGTTGTATCTCGTTTGAGATCTGCAAACCGTCCCTTAATTGAATTGGACGTTCAGTTTTAAAGCACCCCCCAGGTAGTTTTCCCACCAGCCGGTAAGTTTATCTCATATTATTTGAGTATGCAGCGTGTTGTACCCGAATTGCAATATTATCAAAAAAACCGCGCTTACCCCGCCGTGCACTTTTGCTAACCGTCTTGTCCAATTGACTGTATTGTGTATGTAGGCCCTGTCGTTCCATCGCATTTCCGTTGTTAATAATATTCTTTATTTCTTTTCTTCTCACTATTAGACTCCATGTGCCATCACTAATCCATTCCTTCCTTTCGTAATTAATGAAACCAAGAACGTCCTCCCCTGCCTGTCTCAATGCACCCGCGACCTCATTCCAGTCTCGTCTACCGCCGTCACATGTCAAGCGATCCACCAAATCGTCCGTGAATCGTTGTTTTACCCCCTCATTACGAAGTTTAGGAACGTTTATTCTTCTAGCTGTTCTGGGTTGCCTCCTTATACTTGTCCAACAACCAAATAATGGTCACTAAAAACATCCGCACCCCGATAGCTGCGGACGTCAAGTAGAAAATTTCTCCATCGTTTAATAATTGTAATGTTTGGTTTCTGGTACGCCCGTCAGGTGAAATCCAAGTCTCTTTGTATATTCTTTTATGTTGAAATATGGTGCCACCAATCACAAGGTTATGGTTACTGCATATTTCCGCGTAGAGTTCTCCATTATCATTCATGTCACCCAATCCGTGTGTACCCATGACAGACTCCCAGCCCATGTTATTAGAGCCAACCATTGCATTTGCGTCACCCATGCCTATGACGATATCCGATCTCCTAATATCAGCAAGACAGTGTGTAAGTTGACTGTAAAAAACCTCCTTGTCATCAAGCGATTCGGTTTTCCGGAAAACAAAAGGGTTTCACCAGAGGATACAGCCCTTCCTCCGTTTTCCTTCCATCGAATCTCGCTGAATCCAAGAATATCGAGGCCATACCTCTTGCATTCTCGAATCACCTGCGCTAGTTTCGTCGGTTCAAGCATTGTCCTAACATTCCAAGTTCCAAATCGTGTCCGTTTTCGCAAGTCAAAAGTCGTCATCGTATTCCCATCCGAACCGAGGTCATTTGTTGACGTTTCTCGTGCATATAAAAGTTTTCGACAGTGCGAGCTGCAAACACACAGCTGCCTTGGCTGGTGGAACTCGATGTTAAATTTCCCAGCCGAACCCCCGCGCACCTGCAATTTTAGCCGTGTTTGACCAGATGTTAGAATCAAACTATGTTACCAGTGGCCGCCACTTGGAGGTAATGCAGTCACTTGGTCACGAATTCAATTCTCCTATGTAATTTATCCTAACCCAGACCACAATATTTTCTATGATGCTAACTAATTATTAGGATTCCATTTACCACCTGTTCCTATCAACAATTGGAACAACCTAGGTATATATTGGTCTATAACTCACAGTACCAAAACTTTTCAATTACATACAAACGTCAACAAATTAAGCTCGTAATGGAAAATATAATATAGAACATATCCAGGTTACAAGTGTATTGATAGAGGATTGGACTGCTCCAATCACAATATCAGCTATATAACAGTTCCCAAAACATTAAATCACTAAATTGCAATACATATTTGGGTAAGATAAAGAAAGTTGAGAATAATATGTCAGAGAACCAAGGTTCCATCAAATAAGACAATACGATCAATTGGACGTTTAAAGAATTTAAAATTCTGCTAAATAACGGTGAAAATGACGCCATTCAAGAATATCTAGAAGAATTAATACCAACTTAAACAATATGAGATTCTGCGAACCTAATTTTTAAGATCTGCAGTATTTGATTACGTGCACGAGATAAAATAAAGTAGGTACAGTTTTACTTAGGATCTACTCACATGATAATTTGAGAATTAGATAATGCTTAGAGATATCAAAAGAAGGTTTTTTGGGTCACAATTTTTATATAGAATGTAGGTAAAATTTCGAATATAATTAAAATTTGAATACTTTCTCAAGTAGTTTCCATATACCAAGTTGCAAGGTTCAAATATAACATATAATACTTTTAGTACATGTCTCAGATCATTATCAATACATAAACTTGAACGACAATAGATTCAAACTATAAGCATATTCAGTATTCAGACAACTAACGTCAGGATTTTAACTATTTATGTTGGCAGAGTTAATACACTTTTTTAATGCTTTATTGTTTTATTGCTGAGAAAATACTTGACTGATGATAATTATTAGTTCAAACCTATATTGGTTTGGTAAATGTCATTAATAGATTGGTTTTTAATCCCCTGAAGATGTTACTGCAGCATGCCATGTACAGGTTGAGGATAAGGCTCGGACAATCATCGGGCATGTTGGAGGGTCTCTGGCGTTGCTTTGTGGCAGAAGTGATCATTCAGTTCCAGAGTCCAATATTTACATGATTACATAGCGAGAATGTGGCAAACTCGAGGAAACCCGGTTGATGTTTGCAGATATGCACATTAAATCTATCTCGTAGCGTTTAGGAAAGCCACCAGATCTCTTGGCCTTATAGTAGCAATATCCGATAGATTAGGTAGTATATGCCTACCCAGCAGCTTATATCTTTGCTGAGAAAGTGCTGGGCATTTGCATAGAAGGTGTTCTGTAGTTTCCCTTTCATCTACATCGACGCAACTGCGACAAAAAGAATTAAAAGAGATACCCAATCTTGACGCGCAACTCAGAAAACGATGGCAAACAACAAGGGCTTCATTAGATAACTCAAAATTTAATCATGCATATAAGAGATTATTATTATATTTTCAAAATTATTTAAAGCATTTATTGCCAACAGATTGATTGTGAAAAACCCAGATCGCAATACTGCCTACGTGTTAGTCTTAGATGATAAAAATCAAATCTAATTGTACTTGTAAGTTTTCCTTTAATAGCCTTTGTAAACAGTTTATAGGCACAATTCTTAAGTACACCCGAACGGCGTTACTAGCTCAGAATCAAATCATGTATCTTTATCGATGATTATAGTGCGTAGTTTTCGTAGCTTCCGTAACATACATTTTTAAGTGACACAACTTAATTACAAAATATTTCGAAACCCCTCTTTTATTCAATGATAATCAGCAGCATATTTACGTTGTCAAATAATTCACTACTGGCACATTTTCTTTATTATTTGCTTTTACTCAAAAGCCAGTATTACGTAATTTTAGAGACATACCCGAATACCCCATAAGTACGCAGTTAAATTCTTTGAGTTAAGTTTTTTTTCTTCATTCATTCTCGGTACTGTAGATTAATTTAGTACTTAGTTCAAATTTGATAAATCTAGTTTTTACATCCTATATAACATAAACTGTGGATAGGCTTTCAGTAGTACCCATAAAATATTGCACGTGTTATTCCTTGTGTCCCTTATCTTAAGAAATAATGAAATAAAAAATGAAGAAAGGAAAAGAAAAAATAACACACTTAAAAAAAACTTTGAGCATGGAAAATCTTTGAAAATATGCCGCAGCATGCACACCTGGGAATAATTTACTAGTAGTGTACAGCTCTTTAAGACTCAGTGATTAAGATTATTATAATATGTAATATTAAAGGTGAGTTATTACAGGAATAAATTATTGGGATAGGATTTCTAATTTAACACTTGAATAAATTTTTAAAAAAAATGTTAAACAAAAAAATTGCATATTAAATTTCCAAAAAAAAAATATTAAAAGTATGCAATTCGTAAAATTTTACGCATTAAGGAGTTCCTTCTAAACAACTGAAAGGTTATTTAATACCAGAAATATATTTTATATGGAAGTCAGATAATCTTTTCATCTTCGAATTGAATTGAATGAACACTAAAAAAACCAGCAAGACTTTTTATAGATATTAAGAAATTCTAGTATTAGACACCAAATAGAGGTGACGGTGACAAGAAAACATTTGCAGGTGAATGTTCTGAATGACGACATAAGGATTTGTTGTTGCAAAGTCTAAACTCGCACAAATATGCTGAAATAAAATGGAAAAAATTGTCAAATTGATACAAAGTCAATCTGCTGTTTCTGTTATTACCTTTTTTGACTTTCAGTGGAGTAAATATATGTACTGTCCTTAAGGTGGCATTTAATTTAGGTATCAACTGATATAGATATTCTTCGTTCAGAGCCTTAGTGAAGTCTTGCTTTCATAGCGTCCACCTATTACTTATCAAAAAATTTCACCTTTTATAGATTAAATTGCATGTATAATATATCTTTGCCTGCAACATTTCTTTGTCTAACAATTTTGTAAATCTTATTTAGATCACCAGACTCAAGACGTTCATATAGTTGATTTTTGACTCTGAATTGAGCATTAGCTATCGCGTTTCTTGCTTCCTGCTTTTCTAAATCATGACTACATAACGAGTTATTTGTCAAATTTTGAATATTACGACTTCATTATTTAGAAAACGTTGTCATAATATATAATTCATTTCCTACATGTAACTTAAACCACTTAATTTGTTCAATGTTCATTTCGGAATTTGTTTTTGAATATTTCTATAAATACGATTTATGCTACTAGCAATCTGTGCTGTAAGGTAAGAGGCTCAATAGGTCTCACATCTTAAAAGTTTTTTAAATTGTGTCTATGACGTAATAAATAGTCATTCTGAAATGAATACCTACTACGTTTCTACGCTATTAGATGGTCATATTTGTTTGGAAAGTACCCTGTGAAATCAATTTAAGATCTTTACAAAATTCCAATTTTTCAAATGACAAGTTTACATTTAGAATTGATATCACTTTCAATAGACATTCAATTGGAAGTAGTTTGCCTTCTGAATATTCGAACTAAAAGTGAACTCATTTCATTCAATTCAATTCAAAAATCCTTTATTAAGTAATTTACAATTATATACAAAAAATACATTTGTGATAATTAACAATTTATAGATGACAAACGCATCTTGCCCAAAATGCTTACAGTGCGTATAGAGAACTTCTTTTACTATTTATGGAGGGGATAAACTACCTTGGGGTGGAATTTGGATTATGATTTCTACTGGGAAAAAGGGATTGGTTAAACCAGTATATAGTGACAGTAGGAAAATATATGGGAGTGTTGGGAAGGAGGATGTAGTGTCCATAGAGTCATTTATAGGTCTTCGTAAATACACCCATGGTTTTGTTCCACGTTATACACAAGTTGTGAATCAGTATTGGATCGTTCCCTAATTACCTCCCAAGAAAATACTCATATTGGAACACCATCGGATGTAAATAAATAATGATGTCATTTCATGTTTTCACCATAACAAATAACAAACACTATTTGGCTTTTGTTTTAATGCCGAACATATTATTATATGTCGCCCATGATTTGCTTCGTCAATTTTATGTTGAACTATCACGCGAAATATCAATAATACTAGCGAGCCTTGGCTATTTGTTTGACATTAGCGGCAGCGTCGCCATGTTGTGGTAATTTTTATTTTAGTCCGTGATTCTAGCTTAAATCGAAACTAGAATCAAGGACTGGATGCCATTTAATCTCAGTGCCCACGACACAAGTATTTATTTATTCACATACCTATGATACCTATGATAGTACGTAAGATCTTCATTTATGTTGTTCTCGTAAGTTATTTGATTTTGAACGTTTCACAGCGAGTTTCCACTGCATATGTTAAGTTAGTGCAATAACATCTCGATGGCTGCTTGTTTCTGCACCCAAGTAGCGGAATCTCATGATTTCTTCAATCGGTATGTTGTCTAACACTAGTTTGCATTTTATTGGTTCCTTAGCTATAACAATTGATTTTGTTTTCATGGTGGATATCAACATGTTTAAACTTTTTCATTTTCTGTAATGAGAACTGCACCGTTCACATATCAAATGATACTGATCAGTTGATTTCCGATTCTATGATTTCGGATTCTGTTTGATATTGGTATTTCATTTGTGAGCTTTCCATTTACTTTTAATTCGCTTTGTTTTCTTAACATTTATCTACTGTATAAGATCAGTTATGTTTCACTGGATTGAAACTTCTTCTAAAACGTTTATAACATCGTCAGGTTGGATGCGGTCGAAACTTGTGCAAGTTCGACGAAAATTTATCTGTTTTATTCAATGGATTTCTCCACAAGTTGTCGTAATATGAATATCGAATCAACAGTTGATCTGTTCTTTCTGAAGTCATTATATTCATCGTAAATCACAGTTTTCAACGTGATTTCATCGCCAATAATTTTATTGACAATTTTCTGAATTAGACTTAATAAAGTGATACCACGATAGTTTCTCGTATCAATTTTACTTCCCTTCTCAAATATAGGTATTATTACACTAGTTCTGTGGGTATGTCTTGACCGGAAGGTCAAGTATTTATTGAACAATTTAACAATCTCAGTAATTAGGTTGTTCCCACCATATTTTAGACAATCGTTAGAGATGTCATTAATATCGGGATATTTTTTATTTTTTAATTTATTAATTGCTTCTTCCATCAGATGTTGGTTGACATAAAAATTATTATCTTGAACTCAGTGTCTCGTATGTCTAAGATCAAACTTCTTCAGATTTCTTTCTATTTCTGTGAACGTTCCAAATTTTCTTTTGTCCAAAATAACGTTTCATGTCTTCACTAACCATGATTAGGCCCTGGGAACAAAGTTCCA
>JANSTX010036764.1:0-15231 GCA_027564355.1 Penthetria funebris | reverse complement strand
ACGAGTAGATTATTATATCTTGAATGTTAAAATTTAACCTAAAGAATATTTACTTATTCTATATATATATATATATACAATTGGTATAACCTTAGAATATATGGTAAGGTTAGGTTAAAACTGGATGTAGCAACGACAAGATGGCCTCCTACCACAGACCACTGATTTCATTCTACTCCACGAAGTGCACAACAGTCAATATATTTTAACGGAGAATCACACGGACATTCAACGATGTATACCTTCCAGAATTTCCTGGAAAACTACAACAGTAACCCCAATTCTGAAATCCGAGCCACTGTCAATGCATTAACTAGTATATAGAGATACTGGTCGCTTAACACTACCACTTATTCCAACCAAGGCTAGAAATAAAACTTATTGGAACAAAAGGTAATATGATCAATAACACTGACAGCCTAAGACATATTGGTGTTACATTCACAAACACGAGCTCAAATTCAAATCTTCCCTATAGACGAATACAGACACATCAGTAATTTCAGAACATATTGAGCTGCGGCTATTGAGAGAATTGACAGAATACTAGTTGACAGGCATTAAAATTTTTAGATACAATCACACTCCGAAAACCATATCATCAAAAGTTGTAGCAGAAGACCTGAAGCCCACGACCACACCCCATTGATCAGTATCACTAGTGCCTTTGCTTCATTCCAAATTAATGTATTGCTATGGTCTGTGCAAGACTAACCAGGCCTGAAAAATGTTGTTTCTCCTAAGTATAACTGGTACAAAAACTGAACTGATTCTTTCGTGCACCACAATAATAGCCCGTAACCTTATATTTACAGCATGAAGGTGATAACACGCCAGTTCTCACAAACACTTAAGTTAATAATGGGGACTAATACTGCTATAAGCAACTTTAGTGGTTGGTCGACTTTATATTCGTACCAAATGGAAAAGATTCAAATTCTAGAATGTAAGGTACACTTTGGATAATAATTGGTGCAAGAAGACCAAGGGACGAATACAGACACATCAGTAATTTCGGAATATATCGAGTTACAGCTATTGAGAGAATTGACAGAATACGAGTTAGACAGGCATTTTTAGATACAATCAGACACTACGAAAACCATATCATCAGAAAGTTGTGGCAGAAGACCTGTTAGATATAGTGAATTCGCAATTAAACATCCTTTACATCTTTATTATTTAGAATGCAATGGAAGATTATATGCTAACAACGATTTATTCACGTATTTCCATCAATTTCTGGGTCTGATTTGGTGTCTAATATTGAACAAAATCAAGCGCACACATGTGAAACTGTACAAATAAATACATTCTACAAATCGCCTCAAGAGTGACCTGAAATCACCACTTCAATATTTTACCTATGGCCAAGATTTTTATAAATTGTCTACATAATCACAAATTTTCAACTTTTTCTATCTTTAGATTTAAATTATGATAATTATAAAAATGACCTCTTCATAATAAGATCACAAGTGTCTTTTATGTCGTGATTTCGAGGTATATAGAGAGAGCAGTCCTTAAATATGCCAAACCGGCTAACTACTGGCTAACTACTGCCTGGAGTTATAACCAATGAACAAGTAAACACAATTATCTCAGTACAACGGTTAGGTAGTTCGTCGTCTCTTTTGTTATCGAAAATGTCTCTGTGCTCCGGCATTCAACATGTATGTACATATTTATACCTAAATGTGTCATTATTATAAATCTTCTAAAATAGTAGCGAATTTATCAAGTAAAATATTTGCTGTGAAACACGATCTGAGTTAACATCGATAAGTACACGACCACACGCCATTGATCACGATCACTGGACTTAGTACCTTTACTTCACTCCAAATTAATGTATTGTTATGGTATGTGCAAGACCTACCAGGCCTGAAAAAAGTAAAATATTTGCTGTGAAACACGATCTGAGTTAACATCGATAAGTACACGACCACACGCCATTGATCACGATCACTGGACTTAGTACCTTTACTTCACTCCAAATTAATGTATTGTTATGGTATGTGCAAGACCTACCAGGCCTGAAAAATGTTGCTGTTCCTACGTATAACTGAATCTAAAACTGAACTGATTCTTTCAATAATAGCCCATAACCTTATATTTACAGCATTTAACAAAGGTGATAACACGCCAGTTCCCACACACACTCAAGTTAATAATTGGATACAATACTGATGCAATGCAATCTAAGTAAATATTCAATATTTCGGGTGGTTAATATTTTATCGGCGCGCCTGGTGCTTTACCATTTTATTGATGCTATCATTATTTCATCATGGCTTATAACAAATTTTCTGAATGGTGTTGTAACCGGCGTACAGTCATTATATTTGATTTTGAATCCTTGATTTGCTTTCTCTGCCATATATTTTAACTTCCTCTGTTCAATTACCAAATAATGATAGAAATTAATGTTAGTATGAAACTACGTTTCGATGGCCATCATGGGTATTGCAAGACTTAATTAGAAATTCAATGCACCTTTGTGGTTAATCCTAAACTCAGAGTATACATAGATTCAATTTAGTGTGAATATATTGAAAACTAAGCGGAGGATGAATAATTCTATA
Source organism: Penthetria funebris (assembly GCA_027564355.1). Taxonomy (NCBI): domain Eukaryota; kingdom Metazoa; phylum Arthropoda; class Insecta; order Diptera; family Pleciidae; genus Penthetria; species Penthetria funebris. Next base: position 12,646 of record JANSTX010036764.1, on the reverse strand, counting down.
TAGAATGTAGAAAAAAAATTTGTTTAGCGAATTTTACCGGTTCGTTCTGGAATGCAATGCGTTTATAAAAAACTATATATCCTTTTTGTTATGTTTTCTAAGTGATACTGATGATCGAAAAACATATAACTATATGTTTTTCGAGTTTTAGTGTCTGTCGAGTAGAGTAGCACTTTCTGAAATCCATTTTTAATTCAGATAAGGGATCTTTATTATCAATCAACTCAAATTACACAGAGCATAGAGTAGCAATAACTAATATTTTCCAGGATGTTTGTATTTACGCATTGTCAAAAGTATGTATGTGATCGATAATAAATAACTCATCCCTTGTTTCAAAGTGGATTCTTACATATACCTAAGAAAATCTACAATATCCTTGGTATTACAAACATTTAATAAAAGAATCTTGCTAAAATCTATTTTTGAAGTAATCTTTTGAGCACAATACGTTTGTTAAATCCAATAAAAACAAACAAACATATCATGAAATTCAATTTATATGTTACTTATGTAATATACTCGCATATATGTAATATATGTAATATGTTTTATGTACAATGACTTTGCAAATAATAATAGAAAAATGTATATATATATATATATTATTTATTATAGATACATGTACATATATTCCATGTTGTAAATAAATGCTTTAGAAATCAATATAATTAACATGTAAATTGCCTTGTGAAAGAAAAAGTCGCCACAGTAAATTAACTTTTGCACTAGAAAATGTAATTCTATGATTTTTATTTTCATTTTCATTTCATAGACCTACTCGTATTAAATTAGAGTCATATGTAATTGCTATAAACAACACAATTTTAAAAAGTAGAAGTTAAAAAGTATAGTTAATGACTTCAGTAAAAATAATTAATTTTAAATAGATTTTGTGTTCTTTCATTATAATACAATTTTTTGTTTTCCATTTAACTTCATATACACGTACTATGAAATAGTTAAAGTGATTCATTGAAGTGTCTTAATTTAAATGAAACAATGAAAGGTTTTTTTATTTCAGTAAATATACTAGTAATAGTATTCATAGTATTTAATGTCGGCCTATAACTCATGTTTATTTGATTAATTGTGATTTATTAAATAATTGGAATTGTGTAAAATGTACAATGACACAATAAACCTCTATAGCTAGATTTGCTTTGCGCGGTTTCTAGACTTTCTATGTGTTAATTTTCGAAACAAAATCATGATAAAATATCGAAATTGTGTGTGGTCTATAAGCGTCCAGTCGATGGTATAAAATTAAACCTTCGCCTAAGTGAGTAAGTTCAATATTTACTCATTAAGTACACTTATTTCATAGGAAAAAAAGTAGTAGATTACAAACTATCGAAATTTCCAAAACAGCTCTGCTTGAGTCCATACAGAACAGAAATGTTCATATTGCAGTCAAATGTTACTATTCATTTTGATTTGACACCAAAAACAAACATATTTTTTTTATGAAATTCGATAGAATTTTTAGACATCACTCTTCACTATTGAATATTGATGAAACATGAATTCACACACAAGAACCAAAAGAGAATACTTGAAGTAGTAGATAGCCTGGTGAAAGCGCAGCAAAAAAGGGCAAATATGAATATGTACATCATCAGGTAAGGTTATGGCATCTATTTTCTGGAATACACATGGTGTAAAATTTATCGACTAGTTAAAAAATTCACGTCATCATATTAAACCGTTTAAAAGAAGAAATTAATAAATATTATATATATTGAATAAAGAATAATGTTTGTACAGGACATACGGTAATGAAAAAATACACTAATTACGGTATAAAATGATTTCTCATTCACCGTTTTTTCGTGGAAAAATACCATTATGCAGACAATTAGAAGAATCCAATTATTCAGAAGAGATTAAAAGATTGGAATATCGTCGTAAATATTGTAACGAGCTAAAAGAAGATTATATTGAGAAATTAAATTGATTTATTCTAAGTGTTGATCATCGCTCAAACTCCACGAATTTTTCAGCATTTTCATAAGAACGTTAGTGATGTTCAGCAAGGTCATGAGTTATCGATCGAATCAAATTATAATCTGAAGGAGCAATGTCTAAAAAAAATTTGTCAGACGGAAAAGTATACTTATAGTCGAACAAAATACCAACATTGACATTTTGTTAGATAAATAACTGATTTATTGAGAATGGTTATGGCTGTGTTTGATCATTAAATGTTGTTATATGATCTACACACAAAATACGATACATTAAACTTCACACCACATCAAACCCACCATATTGAATTTAATACAACGATAACCAATTCGCCGCACTAAACGCACCCTGACACACCATAATTATGAATTCAATTTAATTTTTTTTTTAAAACCCGTATTTGTTAAATTACTTTACCTTCTGGAATCTATTCAATAATTAAATAAGTTCCATTTATGCATTGTAATACATATATGCATACGTATTATATATTATATATGTTATAATTCGCAGTCAGACACATTTTATACCACTTAATTAAAAATTTATAAAAGAAACATCATTCAGTGACATAAATATATTTAAAATTAATTAATTTATCTTTCATGTCAATAAAAATTTAAACATTCTATAAAATTGTTTACAATTTATAACAATAAACACATCAGAATTTCTTAATTTAAAATATTATTTGCAAGCAATGCAACAAGACAAATCAAATCTCACATATAAAAAATAATGTTAAATTCATTTTTCTTCTCAGGTTTTATTTTTGTTTTTTACTGCCACATGGATATATGACTGTGCACTGTGAATTTTAAATATAAAAATAAACAGTCCATGAAAATAAGAATTTTTCAATAAATTATTTATTTACACACACGACGACCGCAAATATATTTAATTTTTGGTTTATCCCGGTCTTGCCGCAAAAAACTACGACAATGTGTAACGAACGACTGAATGAATTTATTTATCGTTTAAAAAAAAAAGTCGCATACGAAACATTAGTGTATACATACACATATTGCAATTTATTTAGTTTTGTAACCGGCCACTAGGCTTTTTTTTTGTTTTAGAAACAGTGGCGTTCATTGGCAGTAACATATACAAAATACATTTTTTTAAAATTTTATCTTCAAGGTAATTAGCATAACAAATCAAGTGTAAAATTGTACTATAAAGGATACCTAACAGAATATTATTATGATCATTTGATATGTCTGCGGTTAAAGTCAATTCTATGTATAAGATTATTTCGCCATCAAAATAATAATCGAAGGAATTTGAACGAACTCCACTATAAATCGACCTTACATAGGACAAAGCTTTATCAGGTTTCAACAAGTTTTATGATAAAGCTTTAGGACACATTTTTATAATGCTTTATAAAGCTGTATGATAATATTTTATCAGCTTTATTTTTTAAGCTTTGTCCAGATTTGTGAACACAACGAAAAAAACTTAAAATTATAACATGTTTTACAATAAAAAAGAAAGCTTTCGTAATGTTAGTGTAAATTTAAAACTCCTAGTAACAAAATTATCTATCATTAAACATAATTTAAAATACTAGACGGGTTAAAGTTTATGATAAAAATGTGTAAAGTTTTTACATAGCATCCATAGCCTTACGATAAAGAAGCTTCATCACACTTTATCATAATACATTAGCATTCGGAATTCTCAATGTATAGTCGTTTTCGTTGACATTTAATGCAACTTGCATATTAGAAACGGTATTTTAACATCTTACTGTCAATGCATCAATGTGTTATAAATGAAATTGAGTTATTAGAAAACAACATCTGAAATTTTTTTGTATGTTATATAATATAAAATAAATATACGCATTGTTTCTGAATTTATTGATGAAAATATTATGACGCCACTGTTAAGGATATCATATTAAAGGATTCAAATATAAAGCTACAATTTATTACAATGTGTATATATTAAAGTTTTATTCCGCGCTCATTTCAAACCAGACAATGGAGGAAGAGATGTATATAAAGTAATAAGGATTGTTTGCAATAAAGAAGAAAACTTTTAAGCATCGTCATAGGATCTCGAAGTCGAATCATATATAAATGGTATATATCTCCATTCCTCAATGGTATAGAATTTTTTTACGAAGATAAGATGAATATTTATACAGACAAAAGTTGGGCATATAAATTTTAATGTACCGATATCGTTTTTCTCCTACAACAAACATAAGTACTTTTTTTTCCTTTTTATTTGTTTTATTATTCACAATTTTTTTCTTCCTCTTTTTTTCTTGTTAATAAAAAGAATTGAGTTGAAAGAAATAAAAGAAATGATAAGTTTAATTTATTAAATAAAAAAAATGAAAAGTTTATTTTTCTTTTTGATACACGAAATATTCAAAATTTATTCCTTATTAGTTGATGAAAAAGACCCACCACATGGTTCATAATGAATGATTTAATTAAAAAAAATTTAGGTACTATAGTGGTGAAAATATTTACGACAGTAATACGTCAATGTGGTGATCACCGGAAACGTAGTATGATACTAACATCGATTTCAACACTACTAAAATTGATTGGACGCCCAATTAGGAAATAACATCTAACTACATCAACCTAGAAAGCTATGTGCTTGCAACTCACACTGCTGAAACATATAAATCGCACGATAAATGTCAACAAATGACATCGAATCAGATGCCAATAAGTTGACGAATTTTGGCTTACGAAAATGAAAGCGATTTGTAATCTGGAAATGCTTGAACGGATGAAGCTGGTTGAGCGATATTCGATGAAAGGAAAACGAATTTAAAAACTAATCGACTATTTTGTTGACTCCTGGCTTGAACCCGAAGTTCAAGTTTCTCTGAGCACTGACGAACATGTTATTGGATCTACATCGTGATTCGTATCGTGTAGGTTATATTTTTTATGTACATTCAGATGTCAATGTGTTCTGTTCGTCGTGATATAGAATGGAGTAAAGTAAAGGTCTTCGCCAAAAATAATAACCATAGGCAATTGTTCGTAGATGCATTATACTTCCGCGTGGAGTAAAGGTGGACATGCTTACCAAATAACTTCCAAAATTATTTGCACCTCTCATCTACATCGTCTATTTGTGTATGAAACGGTTTTAAAGTAAAAACTGTATACATAATAAAATTTAAGTATTCTTTTAATATGTCATTGGTAAATTTTGAAAACAATGAATAAGTTCTGCCAATACAAGATAATATATTATTAGCTATATATTAAATAATGGAACCATCTAAAGGACCTCTTTGCTCTATATCAATATAACGGAAAACTTAAAAATGGGAAAAGTTCAAGTTTTATATATGCAAAAAATTGAATAAATTAAAAAAAAAAGTTTTCTCTATCTCGTTTTCTCACTGTCACTTTACATTCACGTAAATTACAGTTTCGGTTTTAAAGTTACAGGAAAAGTCCTTTTTTCCTTCGTTTTTTTTTTTCTTTTCTGTTTTCAAACCATAGAGAAGAAGAAAATAATACAAAATGAAAACAAACTTTTATGAGTAAAGTTAAAGTTTTGATTTTAAATTGTTGAAAATTTGCTAAATAACTTTAAAACTTTGTTTAATTAAAATATTTTTATATTCATAAATATATATTTTAATTTTGATTACATGAAATACATAAAAGTTTTAAAAGTTGTACATAATAGAAGTATATATATTTTGAATAATTATTATAATTATGTTTTGTATTGATTTCAAGTACTGTCCCTATACACACCTTCAGTCAAGATGGAATTGGATCCATTATAAAGAACAAAGTTATTATATATTAATAAAAATTTGGAACACCAAACGAGAAGTACACCTTACAAAGACTATTGAAGTTCAAAGTACCAAATACTCAATATAGACATTGAAATAGTAATGCGGGTAGTATTTGTATAGCTAGTTCCAAAAAAAAGGGAGACTATCGTCGTATTCACAAATTCACACTCATATAACTGGTTATATAAAGACATCTTGTCTTGGGACACTAATAGTTTAGAATATTAGAAAATATTACCGCAAATTAAACCTGCCCATTTCATGCATCTGATAATATGATTTCAATGCAACCATTGCAACAATCATTTATAATATAATAACTCTTAATAAACCGAACTATAGAGCAAAACTAAAGAAACATACACTAAACACACCTATACGCAGAACACACAACATATAGCAGTTCCATTATCAGATGCACAGACAGACCAAAAACCATTAATGTAAGTACGAAATATCGCATTGCAAAAATAAAAACTTAGTGGAATGAAAAAAAAAATTCTATTAAAAGCTAAACTGTCATTGACTCAAAGAAGAAGTTTGAACATGACCGAGTGATAAAATAGAGATTTCGTTGGTAATGTTTCATATGTTTTTCCAGGACTAATGTCATAATGAACGGTACTTAGCTATTAAGAAAGTATATGCGAGATAAAGCCAAAAGCGTGTGTAAAAGCGAGCGTGTAATGAACTGGGCAATACCAATATGTATATACAATAAATGGGTTAGAAAATAACTCGACATATTTCCAGAGGTTTTACAAAACTGTATTCTGAATTTAGAAAAATATACTTTTCATCGTTTCAGATAAAAACATATCATTCATTTGAAAAAGATGCATCAAATATTCTAGTTAGTTCAATTCCTCATCAATGCTTAATGTTGCTGCACAAGGTGACCTTTTTGGGAACACTGTTGAATTACATTGTCAAATTAAACTCAACTTATTTAGAAACCTATTTAGAAACTATCACCTATTCCAGTTACTGTGTACCTGTAACTCGCACTGCCGAAACTTTTCAATTACTCATGAAACGTCACAAATGACCTCAGATCGGACAGGAATACGAAATTACTAATGAAACGTTATAAATGGATTGGAAAGGAATACTACACAACCTTTAACTTACGTAAACTAACAAGATTTTGAATGTGGAATGTTGAAACGATGCCTGAACCAACAAGGGTCGCGCAGATGGTTCCAAGAATTTAAGAGATATAAAATCGATGTTTGAGGAGAAAAATCTCCGTGTGAAACAATTTACTTTTCTCAAAAACTGAATCACATGGAAGTTGGGTTATTTAATCGCTATGCAACAAAGCAAAGGAAGGATATATTGTCGCCTGGAAATCTACATCTGATCGAATATCAAATTTACACACTATAATGGATGACAAAAATGCAATTTTTATTCAATTCTAACGAAATCTTGATGGGATCAAAAAAAATGTTACTTGTCTGATGCTAGTGCTCTCTCAGAACAACATTGTTACACACAAATTTAGTTATTTATCTATTTGTTTTATAAGTAATTGTTTTTTTTTTGCTATAAATACCTGATATTTATGTTGAGGCATCGAAAATTGGCATACCAACCAATTCTAATAATCTTTTATCCTTATGAATTTGTCTTGCAGGGAAAACACATTTTAGAAACTTAAATTCAAATCAAATACCCATCATCCATCAACAATTTTCCGTATTTTACATTGTTCCAAAACCATTTTAATTTTTTTTTCTTAGCTACGATGCGACAGACAGGCACCTGTAACCGCTGTACACAAACGTTGACGCGAAATATTGCAAAATTGACCATTATTTAAAATCACTTCGAAACTTAATGAATACAATAGATAGAATTAAATTTTTTACAACATTAAAGACATCCAACGTTAATTATCAATATTTTAATTATAAAATAAAGAAATTGTTTGATTTTATTATGAAATTTCTAAATTTAATTTTAATAACTTTATTTAACGCACTTTTATTTCTGTTGTTGTTTGAAAAACCAAGCGTTTGCTTTTGGGTGACCCCTATATGTCGCTTTTCAGAAACTGTGAATATCATATGAGTACAGTGCGAAATGACATTATTTGGTTTTCGTTAAGTTTCTTTTTTCTTTTTTTTTTTTAATTTGACATCTTCTGTATGTATTTATTGTAAATATAACCAAAACAATAAAAATCATCAATTAAAAAATGAATTATAAATTTTAGAGTGCTAGCAATAGAAAAATGTTTATTAATATATAATAAATTAAAAGTATAGATTAAATTACATAAACTTATATAAAAATGGCAAGAATATTAATTATTGAACCATTTTATGGTGGTTCACATAAACAGTTATTGGACACAATTTTAGAAGGTGCGGCTTATGAAAATAAAAAATTATTATTTGTAATTGGCATTTTACAGAAATGCAATGTAATTAATGTTTATAGATTGAGTTTTTCATTTATTTCACGCGTTTACAAATGCACGGAACGAATAATGAATTGGTATTCTTTTATTCTATTGTCGACTGTAAGTATACAACAAATTGTGTATCAGTACTTTGATTGAGGATTCGGATAACAAATTGTGGTGACCGACTCATATCTAGGTAACTCAACCCACCTGTACTTTTACCGGCCACTCTACCACAGTGTATGTTAATGTATCCCGGGCTAAAAAAAAATATTCCTTTTGCAGTTTATATTGTCAACCGGGTAGAAAATGACTATGTGACTCTTAAAATTTTGTGCAGCCTTTAATTTGTAAACATTTGTTTGGAATTTTTAGAGGACAAAAAGATCGGGAAACACATCTTCGAGAAGAATGGTTTCACGGACGAAGCGTACGTGATTTGAAAACGATCAAATGTAAAATCTCTCAGCAATCTCAATAAATATGTTTTTCTTTGCAACCATACCAACTCATTTTCTCGTATTCCCATAATATTCTTTATATATATATATAGATCGAAAAGAAATCATCACAGTTGCCAATAGGTAGTCCAACGTGTACATATTATTCGACCTGATGAAAAGTTATATGATATTGATATCACAGTCGATTAATGTTCAATATGTGGAACACATGTCGCTCCGACAATCAATTAGTCAATAATATTAATTCTCGCCGATTGTTCAAAATTGAATAATCCAGAGAATATTTACACATTATTTCAAACATGTAATACTGTAATGATTTACGAACTTGATAAACATCGAGTAATCTGAGTAGTAGTAACGTTCATCAATTACCAATTTTGTGACCAATTGAGTCTCGTTTATTGCAATAAAATGTGGGAAATGTAAAATAAATAGATTTTAATTTTAATTTTAAATATTGACAAGGATATTTTCGTGATCCAATGGCGAATCATTAAACAAAGTATTAAACCATTCAATCCATTGAAGTTTAAGACTATGTAAACAATAGAATTTGAATAAGAATTATACCATGAGAATTGAGCGAAATTGTAACAATATAAGAATCTACTACGTCTAATGTAGCACAAAAATTAAGCAAATTAAGACTTAACATTACAACAATACATTTCTGTTAAACTAAAAAAAAATAAATGAATTTAATAAGAAACGTTTTGTTTTTCCTCCAAATTACAGGTGTTAGTGAAATGGAATACGAATTATTTACATTACCGGCAAAAAAATGGCATTGGCGTGCACGTACAAGTGCATTATATTTTTCACAGACAATACCAACAGAACATCAATATTTAATATTATTTACGACATCAATTTTAAATTTGGCAGAACTATTGGGTGTACGACCGGATTTATCAAAATGTCGTAAAGTCGTTTATTTTCATGAGAATCAATTGGTGTATCCAGTTCGAGAGATAAAAGAACGTGACTGTCAATATGGATTGAATCAAATAATGACTTGGTAAATGTTTATACTCTGTGTGTGATTGGAAGTTTATTTCAATAAGTCATTCACTAATTTTCAATTTTTGTTTTTCTTTCTTTTTTTTTTTTTTTTTGATTCTTCACATACATAGTCTAGCAGCCGATGTATTGATATTTAATTCAAATTTTAATCGCACATCATTCTTAAATAGTATAAATCCATTTTTAAATATACAATCGGATTTTAAATTGAAACAAATTAGGGAGAAAATCGAACCAAAATGTGAAGTTATTTATTTTCCAATAAAATTCCATCGTATGTCACAACGTAAGGAGAAAACATTTAATTCTATATTACATTTGATATGGCCACATCGATGGGAACATGATAAAAATCCACAACTATTAACGGAAACCCTATTGGAATTAAATAAACGACAAATTGCATTTAAAGTATCAATAATTGGTGAAAACTTTCAAACAATACCGGAATGTTTTAATGAGATACGTGAGAAATTAGGTGAAAAATTAATAAATTTTGGTTATTTAAATCGTGATGATTATTTACAATGTCTATTGGATGGTGATATTGTTATTTCAACGGCTGGTCATGAATTTTATGGTGTTTCAATGTAATTATTTTTTTTATGACAATGATAATGAAAATTATTCGTATTCTGATTGTATACAAATAAATAAATTCTTTTTTATTGTTTAATTAATAGGCTTGAGGCAACTTATAGCGGTTGTATGCCACTTGCACCAAATAAACTTGTTTATCCAGAAATTTATCCATCAGAAAATTTGTATAATACTTCAAATCAATTGATAAAAACATTAAATAATTGGTGTCGAAATCCAACAATATTTCGACAACATCGTAATAAATTTTTTGAATTTTTTACATTCGATCGTTATTCATCACAACATTTGATACCAAAATATTTGGAAAAGTTTAGAATATAGAATCGTGGTTTTAAGTAAGTAAGTAAGTTAGGGTAGATTTAATTCTTTTTTAAATTCGAACTAAATGAAGGAACACCTGGACTTGTAAAATAATGTCATTTATCATCTGTTTTGCAGAACCGATAACCAATTTATACTAAATCAAAAAAGGTTATTTTAGATTTCTTAAAGTTCTGCAACACCTATTCAGTGGTCATCTCAAACAATTTTCAAGTTCTTGCCCAATAGTTTCTAAAATATCACAATTGTTTCGTATTTGATGCATTCAATTGTGTTTACCTTCGTCATAACCTAGACGAGTCACAAGCGGTGAAAAAATAAGGTAATTTTGGCTCGTGTTGTTTGATTTTGCATTAGGTTGTGTCCACACCGTGAACGCAAAATAGAGACTTTTTTCTCTGCTTTTTATCAATTTTTATGTAGTTTATAAGCGTCATATAGATAAACTACAAGTTTTGTTTATATATTCCTTTGTCTGCTGCAAAAAAGTTTTTCACTATTATTTATATCAACTGTGTACCCACATAACATACTCTTTAACGTCTATTATCTGGGCCTATGTTTGTATTAGTATGACCCTATAGGTATGGGCAACAAATCGATTAATTTCAACAAAATATTAGTTCCTAAATTGAAATGCCACACCCATATATGAATAGATATTATATATTTTTTTAAAAAAAAACAGTCATATTTATTATTATTATAACATCCATATAATTATGTCCTAGAAATACCAAATCAGTAAAATAAGAACAATTAAGTCATTAGCAAATCTGAAATAATTCATATGAAATTATACGCCATGTAATTCTTTAAATTATTACCAAATGATTTTTCGAATCTCTATTATTTATAATATTCAAATTTAAAATATTAGGGGTGAATTAAATTGAATTTACGGGTTTAACACCAACACCGACCCCAGAACTAAACCAAAAGATGTTATTTATTTTGTTAATTACCTGTTTTTCGTATCGTACTTTACCACTTGTTTATTAAGTTTTTTTTTTTAATTTAAATAAAATTCAATAAAATGTTCATAAAATATTTTGAAAATTTTATTGAATTTTATTTTTACTTTTCGTTTATATTTTATATGTTTATTGTATTATTAATTAATTGCAAATTTTATATTAAAATAGATATTTAAAAAAATTATAAAATAATTATTATAGAGAAAAGAAATAAAAATATTTATGCTTATTGTAAATAAATTATGCAATGTTATGTTAATATTAATTATGCAAAATTTTAACATAGCGCTAGCAACATACCCGAGAACATATAGTTTTGGTTTAAAAGTACTTCAATTGGAGTTTTATGGTAGTTTGTTGAACATTTTAAAAAACGAACAGATTTAAATAACAAACATAAAAGTAACATGTACAGTGGATTGAGTGTGTTTGTTTGCCACAGCAGCGAATAGAGTCTTTTTTCGCTATATATATGAGTACGTTCATGGGTATTTAAAAACAACATATTTTTATTCATAATTTTTCTTTGCAAGTATCCCTTCACATAGGATTAGAAGTTGGATTTAAAGTGGCAGTACACACATAATGTTGTCAAATATGTTATCATTAAAGATATTATCACACTTTTAAAATTTAATTTTGCAATTTATTTGTGGATAATCAAAATCACACCAGAAAACTAAGCTACTATGATTTTACTCGTACATAATAACTATATATTATATATTATATTATTATATTTAGATGTTATATGTGTTTACTAAACGGTAAATTATCATCGCAGTTATATTAACTGGAACGTGTTAGTATAAAATGATCGGTACAATGTACAATGTTAAGCTCCATGTGCAAAATACACATACTATTCTGCCCTCAGATAGTTACCTTGAAGCTCATTAGACAAGTTAATTGTATTTCTAACATTCTAATTAGCCTGTAGATTTCAATGTCAAAATAAGTGGATACAATAAAATGAACTAAAAAGTTGCTTGTTCATCTTATCTTATTTCCACCATATTTAAAGCATGTATATTAATGTATATTATAATTAAAATTTTATTAACTACTACTTTTT
>JANSTX010036753.1:0-13351 GCA_027564355.1 Penthetria funebris | reverse complement strand
ACTTCTTTGTCAGCAATCAAAACATTTCCACTCTCATCCTTTATGGATTTGATAGAATGTATGTCCTTGCCTGCAGCTCAATAAACTCTACTCAATAAACAAATAAAAGAAAGTTTCCAAACTCAATTTAATCGCAGACACTTCTTTATCTAATAAAATAAATGCCATACGAATAGTAATAGCAGTATCAGTATAATATAAAAGAAAGTTCTGCAAAGGAAGCATTTGGAAAGTGCTAGAATTCAAGGATAAACCAATTTGAATATACGGAGAGGAGTGATGGTGTACTTCTCCAGAAATTTTGATTGAATATACACCACTTTGTTATTCAATTAATACAATTGTGATATCTAGAAGATCAGTAAACTATTAAATGTTTACTCTGTAATTGATTTGAAAATGATATCAATTTATCCTCAATTTTATATTCTATTTACTTTATCGCCACAGTAAATTAAGTCATCTATTGAATTTTAAAGTTAAAGTTTTAGGTGTCAGAAAGGGCTAAAAATGAATATGTAAAGAAAGTGTAAATATAAACTATGCCGGCTTAATGTATTTGTTTTACGGTAGTTTAAGCATTTATGTCATTTTTATGGTGAACTATCAGGCAAACAGCAATGTTAGTAAGGTCAAAAATAAAAAGTATGAGGATTTAATGTGATGTAAAGATTGTATAAGCTAAAAACATGTACAATATTTCGCAGCGGGTTAAATAAGATTGTTCTTATGATATACTACTAAGAGGCGTGTAGAAAGGAAGGGCGAGAATATATAGTTTGCTGACTTATTTGGCGGCAGGGTGAAATAAGTCATTCATATTATTTTTATAATGAACTACCAATCAGCAATGGTAGAAAAGGCCAACATATAAAACATAAAGTGTATACATAGAAATAAAAAGTATGCGAACTGTATTAGAATGGGTGAAATTAAAAAAAAAATTGTCATACAGAGCACTTATATTTGTGGCAGGGTCAAAAAGTAACCATCAATTTTAGGAAGGGCGGGTGTGGTAATACGTTCAAAATATTTGTTACGTCTTCCACAAAATGATTAATAGATTTAATCAATAATATTAGTGTTAAACACATTTAAATACTTTTAGTTACTATATATGTAAACCCAATATATAAGAAGTCACTCACCATGCAACATGAACTGCTTTTTAGTTTAAATATATACAAAATGAATGAAGAAATAAAATATAAAAACAGAAGAAAAAACCAACAAACTTAAAAAAACAAAAAAAAAAAACAAAACAAAACAAAGAATGGTATTAAAATTAATCTTGAATTTTCCAAAATAATGTCTACATATTTTATTTTAATATTATTTTTAATGTATTTTATGACTTCTTAAAAAGAGATAAAATTCAAAAAAAAAAAAAAATGATAAAAAAAGAGTAACTATAGTTGTAAATTTTACTATTACGTTAATTATGGAATGTTTCCAACATAATTGAGCTTTTTTAAAAGACAGCAATAAAAAAAACCCCGATGAAGATAAGATTTTAAAAAATATTATTTTATTTATTTCATTTGTTAAATAATTAATTTCTTGCAAATTAAAATTTAAAAAAAATATTTATTGGCGCCAATTACTCCATTAACTTTCAACCATATTTTTCTAGTAGTTTACAGTTAACAGCTGGTTTATTAATCGCAATTGCATAACTGTTTTAACATCTAGTTTAAAAAGAGAGATGCATAATGCAACGACAAAAAATAAATTAATTAATTTTATTACAAGTGTTAATTGTTTACTTTAATTTATAATTTTTTTTAATTTTAATGTTAATTAATTAATTATTCAAATTTTCTTTCATTTTAATGATACTTGTAATCGCGTATATTCAGTCAATTAAAAAAATGGATGGATAAAAGGTGTTACCATATAAAAATTTTATAGATCATGTGGGTGAACCGGTGCCACTATACATTGAATGAAAGTATGTGTGCATATAGACAGAGGCAGACACTCCATCTGAACCTAATATAATATAGAAATGTTGAATGCATTTTTCATATGCAAATAAGTTGATTTCATTTTTATTATACGAGTATTATTCAAACATACAATAATTTTATTGTAAAATTTTATGCATAAATTTATTTTTTTAAAAGTTATTAATAGTATTTTTTTACATTTAATTTATCGATATTTTCTAGAGATTAGTGGAATGATTTGTTTTTTATTTTTTGTTGTATAATAACTTTAATGAATTAATATTATTTTGCATACTTGTTTATCCATACATAATAATAAAAGATCAATTCACAAGAATTGATGTCCACAACTAGTTAAACATAACGTTAAGTATACGGCAGATGTTATCAACTTATTTTTTAGCTAATAGTATTTCATCCACATTCTAATCTGTAAACCTTAAGGACAAATAGGGTGAAATTTGGTGTTAATTTGCCGTTTCTATAATATACATATGTGACATCAAATGTGAACGCTATCAATTATATTTGAAATATACCAACTGATAAATATATACGATTATCCGATTATATATTTGAATCTGTAGAATGATGCACAAACCCTTATAGCTATGTAGTTCTTTTTTAATGTTGAGATGTCAGTTAACCAACACGACAAAACGTCATCATTATGGTCTCGATCACACGCCATTACTGGCATATATCGTTATCGTGTTACCGGTGGCACTGCATGAAGATCATAATGGGTTGAGTATAATCTTAACGATTGTCGGCTACTCCATTCAAAAGTAGTTTTAGTACATTGAAATTAGACATGTTTGAATGTATACGTCATTGAAAATGTCATACCTTTCTAAATACGGTTTGGTGAATTTTTGGTAGATGTGTTCACTCTAGTATATTAAGTTAGATTATTCAGGAATGTTCTGAAGACTTACAAAAAAAATGGTGCTCTATTATAGTAAAATGTTCATTTTGAGTATATACTGGCTATTACATTGGAAGAAAGAGACATTAGAGAATTTGTGAACAATTTAACGTTTATTCATTTTATTGCTAAACAAACAACCGCATAATATCACCACAAGTGTGTGATCATTTATTATAGGTCAGATTTTTAAATGGATTTTTTAAAAGTGACGAAACGCAGTATTAAAAAAACCCATGTGATGATTGATGTTTGATGCATTTATTAATTTCAATTATAGAAACCAGTTGAATTAAAGTACGAGTAAATATAACCGTAATATAAATAACTTTTAATATTCATTAAAAATTTTAAATAAATACGGTAAATTAAATAAGATTACCCATAGTATTCAATTACAACATAATCAATCAAGGTTATTTTAATTAATTTAATGAGAATCATGCAGTTTTACAAGCAATAAGAATCATAATCATTAATATTGACATTTTCACTTTGCATATTATTAAAAAAAAATAATGTATATACGTATAAATATATCATTACTGTGCCAATTTGACCGGCTAAATGCTCATATTTTCGAATATATGGTGGCAATTATTAAAAATTAAATTTAAAAAAAATATGTATATTTATCTGCGGCCAAAGTGGTAACATATGTTGTCAATGTAGTGTACATCTCTTACTTATCGTATGAATCATATCTATAAAATTATAGATTTTTGTATATACGATAAAATATTACAAATATTATGTATTGAAAGGGGACCCTTGTCCGTTAATTAAAACAAATTCTATGTTATTATTTCTAGAATATTAGGAAAATTAATGGGAAGGGTCATTTATATTTAAAAATGATGTAATTTATTATATAATAGCTTTTATACTGATCTGTACTGAAGGAAACTATATCTATATACACATAGATGTTCGGCTGACACACAGTTTTTGATTACATACTTTGTTTTAATCAAATACTTTTTTGTCTCATCTTCTATCATAAGAATAAATTAATGGTAATTTATTAAATAAGGAAAGTAAAATTGATAAAATACGATTCAATTGCTGTGCGTAAAAGGGGAGACAACACGGAGAAGAGATGTTTTGGAAAAATGCTTTCATACTGACTGCCCTTGAAAAATATAAAAATTATGATTCGCCTGTCGATCAGGATAATAATCAGAAATTTATTTCAAAAAATTTCTGTGCTGTGTATGTTCGGGAACTAATTGTTATTTATGGAAAATAAATTATAATTTTCTGATGTAGTGTAAATCCTAGTGTTGACAAATACTCAAAGGAAGAGATCCGTATGTCATCAATCACGACAGATATATTTAGTATTAAAATATGTATTTCATCATGATAATAATGACAGATTTATTTAAAATTTTCTGGATGTTCTTCTGCAGACACAAAGGAAGATGATTGGAAAAATCAAAGTAGATATAGAAATCATTGAATCGATAGATATCGAAGCAGTTTTTCCAGATATTTAAAGTATTCAAATCGGCCGTCAATTAGAACAATATACTTAGCAATGCAAATAAATCATTTGTTTATTAGAAGCACAGGTAATCTCGTTATGCATAGTACTTCATTTGTTAAAATCATTTTAGAGTAATTCAATTTGTTTATATGACTATTCATTTTTTGCAAAAATATATTTAAAAATGTACTCGTTTATTCTATTGCAAATTTTAAAATTAATTTTTCGCTTTATAAATCTATAATTTATCAATGCTAATATTAAGTATTATATAATATCATAAATTACAAGATGTCATTTTTATCTTAACTAATGAATATTTTACATCACGTTTTTCTAATATTTTATTCAGTAAATTTGCAATGACATTCCAGTTCCAATATTAATATATAGCTGGAGACATTCTTTTTATGAAATACTCTTTACACGTCCCATAAGCTGAGTATGAAGACAATCAATGTGTATTGTATTATAATAAATCATATAAATTCTAAAATAGTTACATAGGATTGATCAGGTATTTAATTTACATTATCAAATAATAAAGTTTGAATCTTTTATAGAGATATTATCATATATGAATTAACAGAATCCTGATAAAATATTTTACGTACAGAAAAGCGTAATACAGAGGGATGTATTTAAGTGTATTGCAATATTAAGTCATTCATTGTTATATTAGTTGACAGAATTTAACACTAATTCTATATCTGCTAATATTTATGACCCGCAATAAAATTAATTGGAAGTGTGTTGACGTAAGTCGTAATGATATCTCGCTAACATTATAAGTTTGGTATAAGAGCAGCGTGTATTATATGAATAAAATACTGAACTCAAATACTAATTTAATTATATTGGAATTTATATTGTTTGGGTGGATATGGTTTAAGTGACGACCTCGATCTATTTTGGAAAGGCTCCAAGTAACACGTTTGCCATTTTGATACCACATATTTACAAATACTGTAAATTTGACTAGATACCTATCCAGAGAGCTATGTCTCAAATCCACCACCATATAGCGACCCGCCAAAACATAATGCTTGCACAGAAAATACAATAGTCTTCTCTTTGCG
The DNA here is from genome assembly GCA_027564355.1 of Penthetria funebris. Taxonomy (NCBI): domain Eukaryota; kingdom Metazoa; phylum Arthropoda; class Insecta; order Diptera; family Pleciidae; genus Penthetria; species Penthetria funebris. Next base: position 7,906 of record JANSTX010036753.1, on the reverse strand, counting down.
CTGCCCCTCGAGTAAAATGTGTTAAATGGAATACTCAGTCTAGATGCATATTTTAGCACATGAAACAACATTTATTAGATTATTAGAGTGCATAGAAATGAACAAGATCTGATGATCACACCAATGTGTCAATGAAGTCAAGTTAATAAATGCAAGTTCAATAATGCGAAAATGGTAAATAATTATTTATATATTGTAGTCAATTCGTACATTTATCGACATATTTTAAGTAATAGGTATATAGATTACGCACTTGATGCCGTCAAATATATCATCATCATTATATCGAACGTTATTCCAAGCGGAAGCTTCGAAAAAAATCGAAAAAGTATAGCAATCAAAATTATCTATTGGTTGTTCTGTTAACAATCGTATGGTTAATTTTTGAAGATGATTTGTTAAAATTTTAATCAAGAATAACAAGAAACAGGTGTATATTCATTCATATTAAAATAATATAAATGTCTTAAATTTTATGTGAATAATTAAGTTGAAATAAAAGAAATGGGATAACATCGAAAAAACAAAAACAACAAAAAACGGGTTATATGAACCAAAGAAGTGAGAGATTGGAGCTTGTTACGGGGTCATCAAAATTATATTTTCAATTTTTATTTTATTTAACTTTATTTTTGCAAATAATGTTTGTACTCATTGTACTAGCATAGTAATTTGTTACCATTATTATTAACATATAATATATTTGTTAGTTATGTCAATTGCATGACTTGCGAATAACAATTTGCATACAACAAATTTTGCAATAATTTTAACCGCCTTTGTACAAATATAGTACAATTGTACAAAGCAACCAACTTTTTGATGGCAATATCTTAAATGAAATCACATCACATAGACATTTTATATAAATATTCGTGAGTACAATAACTTACAAAAAAAAATGAGCAGCTATTAATTATTTATTGCTTATATTACATTTCATAATACAATCGAATTGTTTAATAATTCTAGCTAATTATATATTTTAAAAGGCATAAAATAATCGCAAGTATAAGAAATTGCACCCACTCTCAGTTATTATATTGCAAAACCATATGCGAAATCAATCGGTACGTAAATCTGTGAATCATCATATTAACATTAGATTCGGTACAATGTGATGTTTGGTGAGGGTTCGTATATATGATATAGAGCACATAAACGACCGCAAATCCTTTGGTGGTTTCATTGTGCACGAAGTTGTGAAACTATAATATTGGTGTGAAGTCGAGTAACTCTTAAATTCATTATAGCACAATATTATGTGTAAACCGAGTCATCCGTTCAGTTTAATGACTGAATATCGGTAGTGAAAAAGAGCTTGCAGATCATAATTTTTTAAAATACCAGAAAGTCGTCAAATATCACAGATAACGTTGTATACCACGATGTGTTGTAATTCAGTTTTATTTACTATATTAAACCACTATAAGTTTGTACAATTGCACAGGTGTTTACTAGTTTATATATACATGCATTTTGAATGTTTAAACTCAAATATGCCAGTTGATATTCCTCGAATAAGATTATAATATTGTCCTTTATGATCTGTGTTATACAGTATTTTTAGCAATTTATCAAATAATACTTTGTTCATATGTACATATATATACATATTGACATAACATGACATGCCAGTACGAATTTGGACGTAAACCTGCAGAAGTAAAATACCAACAGTGTCGCGGCTTGACCATCAGAGAATATTTTTATATTTTAGTTTTGAACGCTAATTTCAAAAATGAATTAAGCACATTTTAATATCGTAGATATTTCAGCCTAAAATTTTGTTAATTAGCCTAGTGCCACATTAATTTGTTGTTTTTTTTTGAGATTTATTTTTGGATGTATCTATATATCAGATCAATTACCCTGTGATTCGCCTCTTACCAGTTCACAATATCTTTAAATTTGATCGAACTCATTTTGCATCAAACCATGCATGCAATTTTTAGAATTGTCCCTCAATGAGGATTATCAAATCGTCAGCATATAGAATTGTTGTTAATTTGACAAACAGTTCTCGTTTACAGCTAGTATTCACATTAAAAACAATATTATACATTAATAAAAGGGTATTTTTAATTCATTATAGAAGCGCGTTCAATGTTAGCTGATAATAAGAACTGCAGCGTAACTTTTAAGTTAAATTTTTGTTCAAACATTAACTGAAAATATAATTCTTATTTATTATTATACTTTTGAATGCACTCTAGTAGCCCCATCATATATATTTCAAAGGAATGCAATTAGCTATATTATGCAATATGTCTTTACAATAACATTATGATATTATATAAAAAAAAATCTGATAAATAAACAAAAAATGACATGAAGACATCCATTTAAAGATAAAAAGTGAAATTTATTTTTTATGCAAATATTTAAATGGGATCAATATAGGAGTATATGTACTGATTTTATTATTTTTTTTTACTTTTCTGGCATTTTACTTAAATGAAATTTGATTTATTATCTTTTTTTTATGTGCAATATGGTAAAAATACGACATTTTTCTCCATTGATAATATTTTGAAAATTATTTTTATTATGCAAATAAAAGATAAATCATTCACATGCAAAAAATTTTGATGATTTTGAGTTGATTAATATTAGCTAACAGTGCCTAGACATTTGCATTTAAAAAAAATTACATTTAATATACGAAAAACCGTTTATATATTATAATATAAAATCAATTTGTAAAAACATAACTAAATAGATCTGCTTCTATATTATAATATCATATGAATTTCAGATCCTGATGTCCTTATATCAGTACCAGTATTGTGCCAAATGTAAACTTTTAGGACTATTAAGTAATATAACAGATATTTGATGTATTGAGTTCTTTGAATAATTACAGAGAAGCTTCCCTATTTGTGTCTAAACTGTATGAAAATAAATACCAAGCAATTATCAATTATTCGTCCTTAAGTACTCGTATTACAACCATATAACAAACATATATACGAGAATATGTCCTATAAACAATTTAATTCTCATAAGAAAATATAAATTTTAAACTTTCAAAAGCTTTGTATGTACCACAATATGCACTCAAAAAGAAAAAAATATAACTTTTCATGCTCCATCCAATTATTCTGTGTCCTTAAGTCTCCTCTCTATTGAAAACTTTAAATAAATCGTTTGAATTATTAGACAACCTGTTTTCCTGTTTTACAATGAAGATGATATGAATTAACGATGTACTTCTATGTCCCAACTTGCAAACGGTTCCATAATATTATGGTATTATGGATGTATATACGGTCTGACTAATATTATGACTTCAATTCATGTTATACATTCAATTTTTAGCATAAGGGTATAGGATACATAACGAAAATTATACATAAAAATATTTTCCTAACATTTATATAAATCATTTTCAGTTCAAAAAGGAAACTCTCTCCATTTCGTCTAATTTCCGTTTCAACTATATATCTTAATCTTTTATATAGTATAATAATACAATATCCTTTAAGAAAATATGTTTTATGTTAATATTTTTATGTATTTTAAGGATATAATATTTGCATACATTCTTTGTACTTATAATGCAAGCGAAGATGAAAATAAAAATTTACATAAATTTGCGATTTTCCTATTTAAAGAACATACAAATTTGGCTATTCGTATATATATATATATATATATATATATATATATATATATGCAGGAAAAGCTATTTGTTGCTCCTTATTTGTTTTAACTTCTTTTCCTCATATTTTCCTCATTTATCGTGAAGTTAAATATTAAAGATTAATCTTTTAATTATCTATGCTTACCAAACAGCATGTATATATGTATTCTATCTTCATATAATTCACAGAAAACAGTCATCACGTCCATCATCCACATCATCTATATACACAGATTATCCTCATCATCATTTTCTGTAGGATTTCCCTTCCATTTGTTGGATAATTTTCATTTACCTTATACTTCAAATTAGTGTATTATGTTGCTATTCTATCTCTATTTTGTGTATATACTTACTTTCATGAAGTTATATTTATTACTTTAATGTGGGTAAATGTCTTGGTTCAAATACGTGCAGGTGTTTTTAAGTAAACACTTATCGTTAAACGTTCATATATTCTTTATATACATACACTTAATGTATTATATAAGATGGTTTAGGCAGGATTTTTATTAAATAAATTGTCTTTACACATAATGACTTTTTAATATTCTCAATATTTATTCGATGTTAGTTCCAAGCACTAAATCAACACTGAACTATTGATAACCGATTGATTGAGATTCTTAAAGTAAATACGACGAAATTTAAAACAACAAAAGTAATAATAATTGAGCCTGTAAAAGGGTAATATTCTAAATTAAGAATAACATCAAAAACAAAAATACCGGGATGATGCACCGCACGGTACAATAGCTATACATTCTCAGTATGGAAATATTACATGTTCAATTTGAATAAAGCATGCGACTGATAGATCAGATTCTGCACTACATAGCCATTCAAGAACATAAATTATACGAGTATGTCAACAATTTTATAATGTTTCAATCGCGTAATCGAAACAATATTCTACATAAATAAAAAGTAATTAAACTTACTGTCATATATGCACTTTGAGCACGAGGATGATTAGCATTCTTTTGCCTGAAAATAAAAGAAATAAATATAAATAAGTAATCCTTGAATATTTTTAGTTAGATGTTCCTTGCCTTCATTTCAAGAAGGCAATTCAAAATGGGATTCTAATTTTGTAATTTATTTACATCAATCCAAAAAAAAACTTTTTCCCATTAATCATAACCTCTCACACTCTACTCGATTTTGGGTACAATTTCTTTTTTAATTTTTTTAATTTCTTTGATATTTTCTCAAATGTTAAAGAAGAACAGGGCTTTACATTAAGTACATGTCAGACATATCTTTGCAAGACATAGAAAGGAAAATAGAAAGAAACTAACTTGACATTTAAATGAGTTTTTCTGTATAGGATAAAATTGCAATAAAAATAAATTTAAAAGAAGAAAACTCAAAGAAAATGAATGTTAAACGGAAATTAATTTGATGTTATATTGCAATAACGTTGAGCTTGTGCAAAATGATAACATTCGTTTATGGAAGAGGTTTTTTAGAATTTGTTTGCACCTATAATCTATATTTGCTAGGTTGTATTCGAAAAAACCGTAAGTCTCAATTTGAATTTCTCAGTAATTTAAAGGTTTCCGTATTTTCATTGATGTTTCTCTCATTTTAGAGTATCCGAAGGAGCATTGGTTAATATCACTCTTTTGCTTTTGGTGGCAACGAAAAGTCGATGAATTGCCTAACGAAGTACAGGACAACTGGACCCATAAGTCTTTTGAAAGACACGATCTGCGCATGGCTGAAAATGAAAATGCAAAGGTGATACTTAGAATATATAAATTATATATTTGTTTCAAATGTACAGCACAGCACAATGTAAACGGAAATGGATACAAATAGTGAATTGGTTAAAGAATTAAATCGACGACAGTGATCTCTGATGTAATTTAATTTCAACAGGAAATTAATTTTTTCTTGAACAAAAAGATAAAGACACCATAGAGATTAAATATCACAAATACACAAATGAGACATTAATCTACATTTTCGGTTCGAATCACATACCATAGAATCGACATATATGAAAAAGTAAATATAATACGTTGAGGAACCTCAAGATGTGAGTCAACGGTGTTATTCACCAGGCCAGAACAAGTAATTTACAATATAATTCGATGCAACAAATCATAAAATATTACTCTATATATACATTCCTCCTTTCCAATGAAACAGATAAACTTACTTTTAATATTAAACATATTTTATTACTTCTAATAAATTAACTGTTGCCCTATTCCAAATTATTACATAACTAATGACTTAATAGGAGACATCATTTCGTTTATTTGGGAATAAAATCTTGAATGTGAAACGCATTCGAAAAAAAAATAAATAAATAAATAAAGAAAGTAAAAATGATTAATGTCTCCAATTTGTTATGTAACATTTTGTCCTTCTTTTTTTTATACAAATAATTGGCATTACAATTTCCAAGCAATTTCATTTTTAGCTTTCTCCCCATAGAATGACATTTTTCATTCCATCAATATAGTAAAGGATATTTTTACAGAACAAAATGATATATAATGACTAAAATCCTTTTAAAGTATATCAATTTAAGAAAAATGTTCAAACAATATTTATAATAGTATACAGAGTAAGGATAATAAACGGAATAAATATTTTACGCAAAGAATGTACACTATATATTGGTAATAATGGTGAAGTATAGTAGTGTGGGAATTACAAATGTAAATATTTTGAGATGAGCTCGAGAGTTTTTCAATTATCAAATAATTATCAACTGTTTACAGCTTTTAAATATTACTATAGCCAATATAAAATGACGGTCTAGGTTAGGGACATTCTGTTTCATCAATCATTCTGATGAAGTGTACCATCAAAATATACTCAGCTAAAATAGTAAGTGCTTGAATACAGTTGGACACTAATTTAGGAAAATAACATCCAACTCACCGTCCAAGGAACACGTGATCCTGAAACTCGCACTTCCACAAATCTTCAATTGCATATGAAATATCAACATACGGGTTCGGATTGAACAGGAATACAATGATCAGTTGAAGGTCTTGCCTCGATCGCATGTCTGTACTGACATTTACAATGATTGAGTTAGCAGTGACACAAGATGGTGGTAGAAAAATACTTAACTCCTTGATGATTGATAGATAAATAAAAAATTGTAAAACATTGTTCCTAAGTACTGACTGTGTACAATCATCATGTTGAACTCTTACAACATCTGCTACTTAATATTACTAGACTTTACGAAATGTACAAAATTTGTATGAAAACATAAAATATATTCAGTCTCATTTATTCCTATCAATGTAAAGATATAAAGTGAAAATACATATTTGAATATAATCATTCAGCATCTAAATTATCTATTACAATATCATTGAATAATCCTTTTGAATTCATTCGAACATATCTTCTGCCTCTGCCTGTACACAAAAAGGTTCAACACATCGTACGTACAACAGAAAATTAATATCATTTAAACCTCAGAATGCAGTTTCAAACACCCACAAAATTATTACACCGCACGACATTATTACACAAGGCTTTCCATTGAAAACTAAACTCATAAGAAAACCACAATAAATTTTCTAAGTCCGAAAACTTTATATATAAACCTAAAACTATGCAAATATTATTTACATAAAGTTAGAAAAGCGCCTACATGTTACGTAAATTACTTATACATCAATATACAAACATAGGTTTGAATATTATTTAATTTAAATGGTGTATTGTTAAATGAATTGTGTGGTGGGTGTTAATAAATATTAATTTTTAAGCAAGTTGTCACCTACTTTATGAAAAATTTTTAAATCATAGTTTTCATCATCGTCATTTTAACATTAATGCCTTAAGTGAGCAAAGGGCAGAATTACGAAGTTAATTTGAGAAGTTTGTACACCAAGTCTACAAACAAGTTATTAGATCTTTATTTTTGTCCATGACCATACGCCATAAAATTGACATATACTGAGATCGTGTTATTCGAATGTAAATATTGGTTCAAAACTTTAAGATGTTAGTTGACCAGTACATTCACCAACTTATATTATAATATATAGAAAATTGAACGTAGAAAATTCTCCTGTACTGATAATGTCTATCATATTTTATAATTACTTGAGAATTCATTTAGGATCAAGAGGTTTGGTTCGATTGAATGATAAATATTGGATAGTGTGAATATTAGTTAAGATATACATTTCTTAGATTCGATAGTAAATATGATAGGGTTTAGAGTGTAATTTAAAAAATCTACGTTGGTAATCCAAATATCGTTTAATACATTAT
>JANSTX010036731.1:0-13364 GCA_027564355.1 Penthetria funebris | reverse complement strand
ATCTTTTCTCCACTTAAAGTTGACTTTGTTTCTTTATACCATGAAATGGAGTGTCAATTTGATTTCCATCTAAACCCATTGCATAATTGAAACGTCTTCTACCATCTAAATACCACATAGCTTCATGATAAGTTTTTGGAATAATTTCTGAGACTTTCTCGGTATTCGAATATGTATAATAAAAAACATTTGTAGTATTATGAACACCAGTTGAAGCATCATAAACTTCTGTAATCACAACAATTTCCATATAATTCATTTCGGTAAAAATTATATGTGCATGCATTTTTATAAATGATGAAACTTGAACGGGACGATGAAAACCAATATCAGATATATGTTCAAGTTTTGGTCGATGTTTACTATTTAATAAATTTTATTTAAATTATTCTTAATTTTCATAAAAATAAAAAATAAAATAATTATTATATTATTTCAATTTATTATTACCTGTATTGATAAGCAAGTGACCAACTTAATTCTAATGCATGTCGCATTAAAAATCCTCCAAAAACTGTATTATGTGCATTACGATCCTCAGGATGTGAAAATATTATATTTGAAACAATGGCATTTTCCATCCAATCAGCACCATTTGGTAAAATACGAGTATTAAATGTTTGATTATTTAAATCAATAGTTTTTGTAAATAAATTATGAATTAATTTCTGTTCAAAACTATTTGGTTCCTGATTAAATAATGATTGTTTTTGAATTAACATTCTGCGTTGCTTACGATCTAAAAATTTAAGTTTAATAAAAAAATGTATCGATAAATTAAATGATAATTATTTAATGATAAAATTATTACTATATTAAAATTTTAATTTAATTTATAATATTTTCATTTTTATTGTAAGTTAACAATAACTTACTTTCACCACCGGCAAATATTATTTTTTCCTCATCAGTATTCGGTACCAAAGGATTAACAACCAATGCCTTTGAATTGGTAGCATTACGTGAAGCCATTAGAAATAAGGCTCTAGTAAGTTTTCTCCATTTACCGTGAATTTTCTGTTCAAGCCATACAACTACTTCAACTGAAGATTTTCCAACCCAACTGACATGACCTGATAAACGAATATCTAAATCGTGCTAAGAAAAATACATAACATTTTATAAGTTTCGCAAAATGGTTGAAAAATATTTGTTTAAATAATTAAATATATTTGCATGTAATAATATAAATTACCTTAGGAATTAAATCGGTAAAACTAATTTTATCAACTAATACGGTAACAAATGTGTAGGGCAACGGTATATTCGAATCCAAATTAGGCATTTTTATATGTTGATGTACAACCCAAACTATAAGATAAGATTAATAAAATATTTTATATGTAAATAATATGTATAAATTTAAGCCTGGGCAAGTTAAATTTATGGAAGAAAAGTAAGTTAATAAGTAATGAGTTAAAATATTTAATCGAATTTTAAACTAATTCAATCGGTAATATGTTGTTTATTAATTTTTTTATTTTTCATAATAAATTATGAATTATTACACAACATTGAATTATACTAATAACTATCATCTAGATCGTTTAACATATATTTATTTCTCCTAGGTAATGACGTGATTGCCGACCAAATAAGAAAAACATCAACAAACTAGGTTGCTAGTGATTAATGTACCCTGTTGTATTTATCTCAGTTAGGAGAAATTCAATTTTGTCATAGCTTGGTTTGCATCTGATGTAAAAAAGTCTAATAAAGACAACAACTTGCCATAGTAGTGTCGTCCTGTGAGTCCTTGAACCGTAAAAGTCCTAAAAGTCAAACTAATTTAACTTCAATTAAAAGAAACTAAAGAGTTAAAACTTAGTAAATTCTAAATTGAAATTAATGCCTAGGTATATACATATATTACCAGCAAATAAATCCATATCCTCCATTAATCGTCCGAGTCTAACACTTCCCAAAAATGTTACATATTTATCTTGAAGCATTTTGTCAGTACTAAGTGGAATTACAGCTGACGTAAATGAATCCTGCATTGATCTAGTTGGTAAATCATTTTGTGATTTTGGTTCATGCTGAAGTAAATATTCGCGACTGCTTAATAACGGAGAATATGTTCCTGTGATACCCAAGGCATTCGTTATTTTCATTTTTACTGGAAAAATTAAAAAGAAAATTATGAAATTACATATTTGTTTTAAAAATAAAAAAAAAAAATTTGTTATATATAATAAAATATTATTCATGCTACATTTAGTTATTCTATTTAAAAACGAAACGTTAAGTAGCCGTCCTTAGAAAACAGAATTTTGATAGTGATTTCACTAAATAAAATCAAACAATTTATTACATGTGTTATCAGCACATTATTTATGTGTACAGATTATATAAATAAAACAATGACATAGTGTAATTTATTTTAATTATTTGATTTAACTAAAAACTAGATGAAAATATGTATTAATGTGAAACCAATAAATTTACCATCGTTCATGGTTCCAGATGTACATTCTGTGTCTTTTAATAATTGTGATGTACACAAGTTCTTAGATCTAAAATTTTAATTGTTATTAATTCATTAATCTTATATATATTTATATATTTGTATACAAAATATATTGACGAACACGATCACTGGGAAGAACACATATGCCAGATCTACTTCCAATTTGAGAAATTAATCGAAATAACATTATTACACAAAATATATTTTACTTTTGATTTCAGTAGTAGTTGATTCTCAATTTGTCACAGATACAAAAATAAATATAAAAACAAACTTTGACATCAGTGTTGACATGAAATAAAATTTTAAAATTGTTGAATACAATTGTGAATTGATCATAAAATTGAGCAAATTCGATAATCAAAAGAAAATAATTCAGTTTTTAGCGCGGCATTCACCAAATATGACTGATTAAGCGTCGAATTGTTTTAATTTACTGTGAAAAAAAAAAAATACATTTAAAAAGAATTGTTTTATAGTTTTCTATAAACAAATAATTGAAGTAAATTGTTGGTTAAGGTAATTATAAAATTATTAACATTAAAAATTTAGAATTAGTAAATATATAAGAAGACCGCCGGCATAACAAATGTCAAGACATGCAATAACATGCAAAATTTTTTTTTGCTGTAAACATATTTTTATAATCAATTTATTTCCTAGTCTTTTAATTTATATTTAAATATCAAGTTGCACAAGATACACATTACCAAATTTTTAATTGTAGGATTTAATAACTTTTTTTATATAAATTATATTATGTTGATAGGTATAATTTTTTTCTTTTCTTTATACCTGTCTATTGACCTTTTTATATTCATTTTTTAATTCCGTACACATAATGTGCTCTTATATACTATCAGGATCCTTTATGTTGAATGAGAGTATATTAACCTACAATTCTAAATGACAGACAGTTGATATTAATTTATCCGCACAGCACATTCACTGAAAAGGGAATTTGGCAACCCAATTTAAATCACAAAGTGATAACTTTACATAAATACATTTTGTCTGCAATGGGATCCGATCTTGGTCTACTGTCATAATTGTCTAGCGGTTTAACAGGATGCTACCACGACTGCTAAATATTAATTATATGAATATTTTAGAATGTAATTGCAATTCATATAAAAGGAAATATAATAATCTTCAGTCTCCCATAACCAATAAATGTTATATTTTCTCTAATATATGCAATATTAACCTGGTGTTAATATTTGTTTTAGAGTGAAATCATGGAAGTTGAATTTAAATACAGAAGTGAATATGCTGCTAGTGGACGCGCAAGTTGTAAAGGATGTAAAACGTCTATAGAAAAAAGTTCATTGAGATTAGCGGTAATGGTTCAGGTAATTAAAAATTGCATATATTTTTTTTAACGTTTATTATTCTTTATAATGTACAAATAAACATTTAGTTTTAAGAATTGTTCAATCTTCATTTCTATTGAAAAATTATGTTGTGTATATCTACGAGTACTTAGGATATGAATACAAAATAAGGTAAATTGATGAAAGTTATTTACGACTAGCCTGTATTCTATCTTCAACACAAATTACAAACTATTTTAACAATTCTTGTTTTTTGTTGAAAACATTTGTAAATTCCGTTCTATATAATTGACGTGCAACTATAATAGTTATCGTGATTGTTTTATATATATAACATCATATACGTCATCACTGAGAACATTGTTCCAAAAAAAAAGCATGCAACCTACATTTGCAAATTGTGGATTTTTTAAGATTATATTCTGATAATAATGATTATGATGATTATGATTATCTATGTATTTTAATACTAATATTTAGTTCTATTCTACTACTAAAGTACTAAACTTAAATATTTAAATGATTTAATATTTTAGTCTGCATTTCATGATGGTAAACAACCGAATTGGTTTCATGTTAAATGCTTTTTTATGAAACAACGACCAGAAACTGAAGGTGATTTTGAAGGATTTGAAAATTTAAGATATTCAGATCAACAATTAATCAAAGAAAAATTAGGTTTGACTATAATTTTTAATTTCTATATAAATTTTAATATTATTTATTTTTTTACAGCATCTGCTAGTTCTATAGTTGGACCATCTACATCAAATGGAAAAGGTAAAGGAAAAAAAAGAAAAGTTGATGCAGCAACTGCGACTGCTATGAAAGATTTTAGTGTAGAGTATTCTGTATCTTCACGTGCTACATGTGCTGGATGCGAACTAAAAATTTCGAAAGTAATTATTTTGTTATTATTCTAACAAAAATTTATTAATTTCTAGTCTCTTTACTCAAATCATAACTTATAAATATTTTTTTTTTTTATATATTTATTATTATTATTATTACAAGCCAATGGGTCACACAATTCTTAGCTTAAATTACAAAAGAACATATTCATATAAAACAAAAAAAATAAATATAAAAACATGAACAAGTAACAAACTAAATTAAATTAACTGAAACTTGGGTTATAAGTGATGATAAATTAAATTTTATTAATGAGATAATTTTGTTTTTCGTCCAAAAGTAGATCTAGTATTGTGCAAATCAAAATTGTTAGTAATATTATTGAAACATTTACACATATTATTTACTGGTTTATTAATGCTATAGTTTGTTCTATGGTACACAACGTCAACAAGATCATGATGTATCAATCGTCTTATATGCCGGAACATTAAAAGAAATAATTGGCAGTAATTCATTGCAATCAATTCAGCCATTCAATATGTTAAATCATTTCAACACAGCTTCGTTTAACAAAACCCAATATTGCATAATGTTAGCGGAGGGGATAGGGCATCTACACATCTTTTCATCATTAAAGGTGGGACCAAATAGGTACCCGCACCCTTACTAACATCTAAATATTTCATTGCGTTAATAATATCTATTGATGAAAGTTGTATATGACCGACATTCGCCAAAGAATCATTAAAGTTGACAGTTTGTGAGCTCACATCCAATTCATTGCCAGTTATATAATCACTTTTAAAGAAATCAGCGAATAATTCACATATATCACCCGGGTAATCAATTGTTTTCCATCTTAAATTTACAGCAAGGAATCGTTTTGATTCACGAATGAAATCAATAGCATCAAGATGTAGTTTATAAATATCTTTGCACAAATACATTCAATACAACTACTCTTAGGTATGCCAACTAGTTCAGTACAAAATCTATTGTTAATTGCTGTTAGTACGCATCCATCGACTCATTTTAAACTAGATTCTGCAAGTACGCCTCCACCGTCTCGTTTCATACTAGATTCTGCAGATCGATCATACTGATATATAATAAAATTATTTACTAGATAATTCTTCACTTTAAACAGGCGGATTTAACCAAGTTTCCGTTAGAACAATAAAGTCAAAATTACAAGAATTTATATTATTATAAACTTGACGTGTGACCGTAGTCTGAATTGTACTATGATATTATATACTAATTGAATAATTAATATTGTTTTTAAATGGTTATTCTTTATGAATAGGGAATTGTACGTATTAAAAAAGTTGTTTATGATACTGAAGTTGGTATGAAATTTGGTGGTCAACCAATTTGGCATCACGTTGAATGTTTTGAAAAACTAAGATCCGATTTAGGATGGTTTGAAAGTGGCGAATTATTGCCTGGTTTTAAAAGTTTATCAATGGAAGATAAAGAACATGTTAAGAAAACTATACCGTAAATAATAATAATATTGTTATTTCCAAAATTTTTATAATTTTAAAGATTTTAAATTTTCCAGAGTTTTGTCTAGTGATGCTCTACCAATCAAAAAAGTAAAAGACGAAATAAAAGATGAAGTTGATAGTATACAAGAAAAAAAAGACGAGGATAAAATCATTGTACAAAATAAACAATATTTTAAATTTCGAGATAATCTAAAAAAATATTTATCAAAATTTGAATGGATTAGTATTTTAAATGCTAATAAACAAATTTTAGCAGAGGAAACAACAAACGAAAAGGTGGATTTGATTTTATTAAGTTTTTTTATTTTTTTTAATTAATAATAAAAAAAAAATTATTTTATTATTTATAATAGGTATTAGATATGACTGCAGATATATTAACATTTGGTGCAATTAATCCATGTAATAAATGTAAAGGTCAATTTATATTCAATAAATCAGGTTATTTATGTAATGGATATGTTACCGAGTATACAAAATGTTTAAATATTGAAAAAACACCATCTCGAAAACCTTGTAAAGTCCCAACGAAATTAAAAGAAGAATATAATTTTTTAAAGCATAAAACTAATGTTCAAGATAGAATTTTTAAATATGTGCCACCGAGTGTAAGCACTACATACATTAAAAAGGAAGAAACTTCTGGGTATGGTATATTAATGCATTTTATGAAAATTTATTAAATTAATATGTATAAATATTTATATATATAGACCGAGAGTACAACGTGAAAAACCACCATTGTATCAGATGGAATTTGCTATTATTGGAAATATTTCTAAAACAAAAGAAACAATGAAAACGCAAATCGAGAAATTAGGTGGCAAACTGGGCACTAAAATTCACGAGAAACTTGTTGCTGTTATTTCTAATGAAAATGAAGTGGAAAAAATGAATTTGCGAATGGCAGACGCTAAAAAGTATGGACTTCAAGTAGTTACGGAAAATTTTGTTGATTTTATTAAAAGTGAAAATGCTATTGAATATATATCCAGTAATAGTATTTGTGATTGGGGAACAGATGTAATTTTTTTTTATTGTTCACTCGTATGTATAATTTTTAATTTTTGTTTTCTTTTTTTTTTTTTTTATTAGCCAACACCAAGAATACCAGCACAAGAAACAAAATCTGCTTCAAAAAGTATTTATACGAAATCAGTTCCAAAATCAGTAAAATTAAAACTTAAAAGTAAGTGCATAGATTCTTTTATTATATTATATTTGTTTTATGATAATATGAATTTATAAGCATTTTAAAGAATTGTGTAACTTCATGCAATAGCAGTGACGTTAACCGGTTTATTGAATTATATTGTCGTTTTGTGTTCACTAAAATACTCGAAGTACTTAATTATCCCTAGATAATTGTCTGACCAGCACGTACACTTCACTCCATCACCTTCCTTTGGTACCGGCCTTCTATTATCCTGCGGTTTCCAGTCAAGTGTGCATTTTGCAATATCACTGACCGGTTTTCAGTCTATGGTCAATCTATAATGCCACTTTCTTCGGGTGACAATTTTGTTCATCGCCTCCAGATCTAACAGCTTCCGCAAATTCTCATTTGATATTGTATTTGACCAGAAAATGTTTACTATGCGTCTGAGGCATCTATTGACTGAACCTTGAATTTGTGACACGATGTTATTTGTCATCTCCAAGTTTCGCAGCCATACAATAGTATCAATAAACAATTTGTTTTAAAAATGCGCAACTTTAAATTTTTTGAAATGTGTTTTCCATTATTGTTCATATTACCTACTCCGTGTGTACCCATAACAGACTCCCAGGCCATATTGTTCGAGCCAACATTTTCATTAGCGTCACCCATGCATATGGCACAATATCCGATATGTTATTCTCAACAAGACAGTGTGAAAGTAGACTATAAAAAGTCTCCTTATCATCAGATGATGCCTGTTCTGTAAGTATTGTTACAATATTTAACATTACTCTTGAATCATGTTGTGATTATTCGATCTGATATCGGTTTCCCGTCGACAAGACCATGCTTTGTAGAAATAATATGTAGAATAATACATGCAAGAAAATAAGACAAATAATTTTTCGTTTGGTTTTGGTAATTTTGCCATTGGAGTCAGGCATAATTGATGATTTATTTTATATTTTAAATTTTATATTTAAAATTAAATTCAATGTCTCTTCTTTAATATTTGCTATTTAATTCAATATGCAATTATTATTTATTTTATGTATCATTTTCAAAATTTACTGTTTTATACGTACTGTATAACTAGACAAAAATTTTTAAAATGTCTACATTTGAATGAGTTTAATAGAAAACAAAATATTACTTTAGATGGAACAGCAGTTGATCCAGATTCTGGTTTAGAGGATGTAGGCAATGTTTATGTAAATGGAAAAAGAAAATACTTTGCAATTTTGGGTAAAACTGATATTCAATCAAATAAAAATTCATATTATAAGATGCAATTAATTGAAACGGATAATAAAATGTATTATGTTTTTAAATCATGGGGTCGCATTGGCACAACAATTGGTGGTACATCAACAACTAAATTTAAGAGTCTCGATGATGCTATAATGACATTTGAAGATAAATATTTGGAACAAACGGGAAATTTATTTAATAAAGGTAAATTTGCGAAAAAACCAGGTAAATATTCACCAATTGACGTTGATTTTGGCGAAGAAAAAATTGAAAACATTGCCGATAGTAAAATCAAATCAAAACTTGATTTAAAAGTACAAAATTTAATAAAACTATTATTTGATGTAAATATTATGAAAAAAGTTATGCTTGAATTTGATTTAGATATGGAAAAAATGCCATTGGGTAAATTAAGTCAAAAACAATTGAATAATGCAATGAAAGTGCTCAATGAATTATCATTACTTATTGGAAGTAATGGTACAAATACCCAATTTATTGATGCATCAAATAGATTTTATAATTTAGTACCACATGATTTTGGTGTTCAAAGACCACCAATTATTGATACAATTGAAATGGTAAAAGATAAGGTGTCAATGATAGAAAGTTTAATGGAAATGGAAATTGCATTTGGTCTCCTAAATACGGAAACAAATGAGGAAAAAAATCCATTGGATGGCCACTATGAACAACTTAAAACTGATATTGTACCAATTGATCAGAAAACTGAAGAATTTTCATTATTAGAAAAATATGTTCAAAATACACATGCCGCAACACATTCGAATTTCAAATTAATTATTGAAGATATATTTAAAATAAATCGGAAAGGTGAAGAACGTCGTTATAAACCTTTTAAGAAATTACATAATCGCAAACTATTATGGCACGGTTCAAGATTGACCAATTACGTTGGTATTTTATCACATGGTCTAAAAATAGCACCACCCGAAGCACCAGTTTCTGGTTATATGTTTGGCAAGGGTATCTATTTTGCTGATATGGTATCAAAATCGGCCAATTATTGTTGTACAAGTAAAAATAATAATACAGGTTTAATGTTATTATGTGAAGTTGCATTAGGTAATATGATTGAATGTTACAATGCAAATTATATAACACAATTACCAGCAAATACTCATAGTGCAAAAGGTTGTGGTAAAACACAACCAGATCCAATCGAAAATATAATAAGACCGGATGGTGTTGAATTACCAATTGGAAAACCAATAACTGATTCAACATTAAAGTCAACGCTATTATATAATGAATATATAGTTTATGATGTTGCTCAAGTAAATTGCCAATATTTGTTTAAGATGAAATTTGATCATTTACATTGAATTGTGTGTGTTTTTTTTTTATATTTTGTTTTATTATATTAAAAATTTGTTCTTTTCTGTTGATGGTTTCTTTGTAAACTTTTTGTTTATGTTTTTGCTATACTTTGGTTACAACATAAACATTCGTGTTAAATTAAAATGAAATAAATTTATGAAATATTAATATAGTTCTTGTTATAAAATCATTTTCATCTTTAATTTAATGTAACGCCACAAGGGTGTATAGAATGGAATTACGATATTAATGTGCTTGTAAAATGACCGATTTACGACTTTACTATTAAACCGATTAATACTTTTGTATCATTTTATTCGATAGATTATCATGAATTGAATGGATACATACTTAAATTTTGAAGAATACAAAACTTGTATACATAAAGACAAACACTTATGAAGAAATAGTATGAATAGTCATTGGTATAATTAATAAGAATTCAAAAATATAGGATAAATGTCTGAGAAGAAATATTTGCAAGGACAATAGAGATTGACAATTTAAAATAGAGCAAATACGTTATTTTAACTGTAAAATGTCTAATATCAATCTATTTGCTTTTTGCTACAATTTCATAATCATTTAACAGTTGTTAGGTTTGATCATTGTTACTCATCGAAATATATAGTATACTAAATCTTGTTACAGTTCATTCAAATTACTTGGTCTGATATATATCTATGACTGACCTAACACTGCACTGCTTAAAATTCATTTTTAACACTTTATAGTGTGCAATAATAAGTTTAAATCATTTTGCTATAATCCTGTCGTGACAATCGCATATATGAACTTAAAAAGCAAAAGCATAAAATACATTTTTAAAATTGATCTTAAAAAATTCTAATTAAAATACCTTTTTATTTATATATAATTCATATTCTTTCTTTGATTATTTCGGAATATATTTCAAATATTTAATTTCATGTGTTAACCACACTGCTAATGATAATAAAATTAAAGACCCAGATTGATGACTTGCGGCTATTGGTACAGGTACATAAGTTAATAAGGTTGTAATACCAAGTGCCACCTATAAAATATGTTAAATTAATACAGTTTTTTTTGTTTTGTTACTCACAAATATATACTTGAATCCATCCCATGATTGCAACAGCTTTTGCCGCTTTGTATGCTCTTGGTGGTAGCTTATGTCTTCTTGATATCATATATAATCCACTAATTAGTGTTAATGTTGTAATGCCCAATATTCTATGATTAAATTGTACAGTTGTTGGATTTTCTGTAAAATTGCGAACCACCGGCGAAATATGTAATATATCATTTGGAATATATTGATCGCCCATTTTTGGAAATGAATTGTATACCAGACCTGCATCTAGTCCAGCTACAAATGCACCTATAAAATTATTTATTATATATTAATTTACTATTTCATCAAATATTATACGCATATCAAAATTTAAATGCTACACAGTTTATTATTTTGAGAAATAGAAAAAAAAAAACAATTACAATTTTTATTTATTTATCCAAATTTACCTGATAATGCTGTCAAAAAAATCATTCCTTTGGTGGCATGTGCAAGCATTCTAAATTGTCTGACTCCTTTTGTAACAATTGTAGATAATTTCTCTGCTGGTAATATATTATCCAAAGCTGACCATAAAAAGCCAGTATAAAGTATAAATGCTAATGATAAATGAGATGCGAGTCTATATTGAGAAACTCTAGGTACATCCGTTGGTTCGTGAAAACGATTTTCAAGTCCTGATTTTACCATATACCAACCCATTAGACCTTGCAGACCAATTACAGTGCCAAAGATGAGAATCCGTGGTTTCATAAGTTTTGTGAAATAACCGCGTGACCAAAAATAAATTGCTGGCAATGCAAATGTGACACCGATTAATCGTCCCCACATTCTATGCGTATATTCCATATACCAAATATATTTAAATTCATTTAATGTCATATTGGAATTTTTTCTAAAATTAATGGGATACCATTAAAAAAATTAAATGTTATGTTAAAATTTCAATAACTTACAATTGAAATTCCGGATATTGTTGATATTTATAAAATTCATTAATCCATTCATCATTTGTAATCGGCATACGTTCACCTAATAATTTCCATGATACCATTGATAGACCGGATTCAGTTAATCTTGTCACACCACCTTTTATATTCGTATGTTTAATATTTTTTGGAAGAAATTTTTGAACCAATTGAAAAATAATGTAAATTTTAATTTATTTTGTTTATTAATATTACGTTTCATTGGATATGCAGATAGACATATTTGTGTATTCATTATTTAAATTTAACAGATTAAATGACAAAATAATATAATTCGCATACATGTTTATATGGTAGTAGCATAGTTGATACTTATTTTGAAGATATTGAAATTATTTCTTTAATTACTACACAAATACTAAATAATAAAAAATAATATGCAATTGCTCCACCTAATACAACAGCAACGAAAACCATTCCACTGCATCCTAATAACCAATAGCCCACAATTTTATTTGGTTTTCCTTCCGATTGACTTGATAGGCATCTTCTTATCAATTGTTTATTGAAAATAGTTTTTGTTTTTGAGATACTTGGCTAGAAGAATATATATTGATTATGCTTAAATTAAATAATCAGAATATTTATAAGTAATATACCTTTATTGAAGGATATTTTAAGAATGTATAACTTCTATTACCCAATGAATAATACCGGGGATTAACAATATTTTTAATAGCATTTTGATAACATATATGAGTACTTCTTAAAATATTAGACGTTATTTTTGCGGCTAACATTATATTTTACTTTTTCAATTTTATTTGTGCACTTTTTTTTTATTTAATTTGTAAACATATGCTAATTATTCTATTTATGTATCTTTTATCTATTAAATTATTTCATAAGTTTTTTTTTATCTAATCAAAACACTCATTGTAACTGACAGTACCAACAAATCTTACACTGTTAATATTTATAACATATGTGTTTAATGATGAGTACATCCTAAACTGTAATAGTAAAGTATATTATCAAGTAAATCTTTATTTAACAACAGGAAATAGAAAATCGAGTATAGCAATGGATAGAAATTATATAATCAACGGTTTAATTTGTTTTTTGACATCCATCTTTTTAGGGTAAAAATGGCAAAAATAAAAAAATAAAAATAAAATTATGGTACTAATATTAGTGCCATAGTTCTTCAGACTATATATTGTACTATCAGTTTATTGATTTATTATCATATTTGAATTGAGTAATCGAATTATATCTTGAAGCTGTTCAACCTTTAATTTCCGAGGAATCGCCAGCAAATTGATCACAATATACGACACGTATGATTGTTGCTTGCAATAACTTTCTTGCTTGTTGATTTGATACATGAACATCTTATTATTAAGATGGTAGTTGAGGATTCCACATCACTCTATCCAATTATTCGTATATAT
>JANSTX010036698.1:0-13366 GCA_027564355.1 Penthetria funebris | reverse complement strand
TAAATTTTTCACAAATTTATCATTTTTAGCATATTGTACTCGATCGCCGTTGTCACCAATGTTTCTCCAAAAGCAAAATTGTTTCTATCTAAATAAGGTACTCATCATTATTTCAATCCCTTTATTTCGCTGCAGGACGTAGCTAATTTTACCATATTTATAGTGTGAATTCGTACAGAATATCTGTGTGACAACCGAGTAAATTGTATATTCTTTATTTAGAGGTTCACATCATGCTTGAACTAGTTGCATATTATATTTGTATATCTCACTAATTTGCTGTGGAATATATCATATAAAAAGTTTAATTTTTTTGCAATTTGTTTAACAATTATCATTATAATGTGTGTATACATCTGGCTAAATTCGTACACTTATTTTATAATTAATAGCGCGGTAGCCCTTACTGATTATAGTGCAATTCGAACCACTTTCGTTTCTTATTAAATTTTTTTGCATCACATAGTATTTATTTAACATCATTTTAAGTCTTCATCTTTTCAAATCCTCGTCCAGTTGTTTACACTGAAAACTCAATATAATATAATACCATATTCTTTAATATAATCATATGCTAATGTAAGTCGACAGATGAAAATATTTTAATTGTAACAATTCATGTCGTGACGAATGAAGTGATCGACTAACATCTAGGTTATTCAATCAATCAGTGCTTTTACGGGATGTGTCAAATTCATAGTAGCTAAAAAAATTTTTGTAATGTTAAGTTCATCGACTTGATGAAAAATAACTCATCAATATCTGAGTATTTAATCTACTGAATTATTCAGATGTGTAATTGATGCAATTTGATGTTAAATTCATATATTCGAAATATAAATTTTGCATTGCGTGTAGCTGGTGTAAAATTCAAGATGATGATGATGATGAAATTATTGCCAAAATGAAAACAATGTAGTTAATATTTAATAGCATCATATAATTTACGTTCATACAATGTATTTAATTCACATCATCTGAACCACTTAACCTTACAGCAGTTTGTGTATTTTAAATTCGAAATTTTCGGAGAGATTTGTTGCATATTTAAAATTGGGAATTGAGTTTCAATACCTGATAGTATGGCATAATGTACATTAATTGGTAATAATATATAGCATTATGCATTTCCTTTTCTGCAGCAGAATCGGTCATATTTTTTAATGCACTTTTACTAGATTCTACCCCACTGCTTCGCCTGTTGCATTGTTGCTGATGTGCATATAGTGATGAATCCATATTTAATTAACATAATGATGAACTGACGTCAAAATTCTTTCGCAATACAACAGACATCAAACTGGTGATGGTATTGATATTGTGGGTGCTTATGAATAATTTTAATTGACGGATCGTAGCACATGAATAGCATTCATCAAGCTCTGCTTTTGTGTCTGTGATGAATTAAAAAAAAATATTTTATCGACACCAGGAATTCGCTTTTTTTTTCCTTATATAACAAATAAAACAAAAATTGTTTACTTTTAATGCCTGGTCAAAAGAAAACGAATTACCATATCTGTCTGCAATTTTATACGTGATCTGTTAAAGAATTGTCAATGTTTAAATAATAATAACATTTGTTTTTTTTTTCAGTTTTTTTAAAATTAAACTAGACTTGGACATATTCATGACGAATGGAGTGACCGACTACAACAATAATACTCAATCCATCTTTACTTCTATGCGGTGTTACCTGTAATTCGATCACGATATATGTATATGTAATGGCTAGTAATCAAGGCTGAAATAATGGTAGTTATGTTGTGGTTATCAATTGGTATATCTCAACAAGAAACTCTGTAGCAGGGAATTTATGTACCACTCAACTGGAATGTTGAAATGTATAGCCGGATAATTATGATTGATCCTATATTTTCTAGCTGTTACAATTCAATTACAGTTATTTTAGTTAAATGTTAATGTTACTAAAGATACGGTACAGCACCATATTCTTATACATTGAATGTTACGCGTTAAACACCAAGATTTCAGCATCTGCAACAATTAGGCCATATTGCCATAAGATGCGTTTCTTTTCGTCAGACTATGGTATAGTTAGTTGAATTGATGATGTTGTGGTTAAATTATTTAAACTTGTAATTACAGTTAAATCAGATAAAGCTTTAGTTGTTTCGATTTATATTCGCTAATATAATTTTTTGAATGTAAAAAGACGTATGGTGGTGGTAAAGTACACTTTGCTCTGGTATGGGCAAGAAAAAGCCTTGGAAAATATGTAAAATATATTAGCACATTATTATTTACAAATCTTGACGTTCTACAAGTAATTGACTTTTATGTGCTTTTACTTGTGTATATGGGCAATGTACCTACCTATCTACTTCCATACACAAGTACAATTTATATTTTGTATATCAACAATTAATTTTATATTAAATAATGTATTGGAATGTGCAAACGTTGCAAATTTTTTTTTTTTTTTTTTTGTAAAAGCAAACAAACAAAGTTGTTTTCGCGTTCTTATTAATTCCAACTTATGGATATTTCGTTTATATTTTATTTAAAGAGAAATTGAAAAGCTATGAATTCGTATTTTATACACTAAAAGTAGAGATATCCGTTCATGTAAATGATTTCATCCAATCAATGGTATATAATATAATATTATACCTATCTTCTAAATAAATAAATAAATAAATAAAAAACGAAAAAAAGAAAAAAACAATAATAAAAAAAGCAAAACTTCTAAAAAAACAAGTAATTTTTAGTGACTATATACAAAATACAAGCAGAATTAAACCAATGAGTGTATTTATATCTTATTTATCATTTAACGGCTATATTTCCGGTTATGTTTTAGCTTGTGTGAAGCATGTGATGACCTTGCAATGCCACCATTAAACTGGTCTGTAGAGATCTCACAAAATTCTGTACAAAACAGCAAAACATAAAATTTCATCATCATCTGTTTTCTTTTATGTAATATACCTACATGTTGATGTTGCATATTTTGCTTATGCTTTTTATATATACCTACATATAGTCCAGCATAATAAAGTGCACATTTTTGCTATTAGTCTTCGATTTTAATGACATATTATGTTCCCATCAGATTCTTATATTTTATATACGAAATTCTGAAAGAGTCTGCGAAGTGTTGTTAAGTAACGCCGAGATGATCCGGTTAGACTTAAATCTTATCGATGTGTAAATTCTTGACAATACATCATCTCGACCATTACTCCACGCGGGACCACTTTCTTCGGGTGACAATATTGTTCATCGCATACAGATCTAACAGTTTCTACATATTCTCATTTGATATTATATTTGGTCAGAAAATTTTTAGTATGCATCTGAGGCACCTATTGACGAAAACCATGAATTTGTTCCAAGTTTCGCAGCGCCATACAATAGTACCGATAAACTGTTTTAAAAATGCGTAACTTTAGATTTTTTGAAATTTGTGACGACCTTCAGACTCCATTCAGCAAACCAAACATTTTCCGAGCGTTTTATATACGAAAACCTCTACATCTGTTTCTGAACCACTATCCAAAGTTGAAAAAAAAAAAAAAACTGCCCTAATATTGGAAGTCGACTAATTCATCTATTACCTCGCCGTTGACCACAAATGAACACCTCCTCGATGTAGCAATTTTCATTAGTTTCGTCTTTAAAACATTGTTTTTTAGACCATCTTGTGAGCTGTATTTCACAACTCGTATCAATTTCACTCTAATGTCCGACACATTTTGCGGAAGCAAGCAAATGTCGTCAGCGAAGTGAAGATTTTCAAGTCGACCGGTTAGACCACCCCATCTGATACCATGCGGTTCAGAGTTTATTTTGGTCATATCCCTATCCAAGACGAAGAGGAACAATAGTGGTGACAGTACACATTCCTGTTTTACACCCAAATGTACATAAAAAATATCACCAAACATTCCACGATTGTGAATCACGATATAAACCGTGATCAATAGTTGTCGGTAATTATTCTTAATTTACAATCTTCACTGTTTTCAGTTTCATATATAATATCAATCTATTTATGTATGTAACATTCATGTCGCAATAGAGATCTCAACTTGCACCTCGAAAACATCTGATATATAGATTAAATTTGAGGCTAAATTTGTTAATGACTTGTTACCTATCCTATTTTCAGACATTCTAAATACATAGAAAATTAATTACTAATCGTTTATTTGAAATGCTTTACAGTACATTTGCATGTTGCCTTATGTTTTCGAAATAAATTCCATTTGATATTTTTTTTTGATACCGTCCATTTATTGCAGTCTAACACGCAATATGTGGCGGAACTATTTGTTAACACAGTGTAGTCATATGGGCAAATTTGACATTGAAAAGGTTGTAACTTAAGATAGAACCAGACATTGTATTGTTGACATTTGCCCAAAGAAACAAATTTATCTTTTACTATATGAAAATACGCAACAATATTCCAGTCTGAATGTATAAATGAGGTCGTATTTTTTACATTTGACTCATATGCATTTATATCCAAATTAGTATTAGAATGCTATATATGCTCTGTCAGACGGAAATCAAGTATGGTTCATATGAATTATTGGACATTCGAGAAATGAATATGTGAAAGTTAATAAACTGGCTGTTATATCGTCTCTAGTAGAAACTTTTTAGGAACTTAGCCGGTTATCGTAAAACAGGCCATAAAGAACAATATTAAAGTCAAAGAATATTTTGGTCTAGTACACATAAAGCATTAAACATATTTACTGGTAATTATATAACAAAAAATAAATTGGTATTGCCAATATATATTCCCAAAACAAGAACTCAATTATAACTTATCATTTTTCCAACTCCTAACACTATTTAGGGAATTATAGATGATTCACGATATTAGGTACAGTTAAATAATATAATAGTATATAATAGATCCAATCATAGCAGTTCTGGAGTTTAGAGCACCACTACGACTACAACTGTTGTTCAGCTGAACTAACAGTCAACATTTATAGAGATTAACTGACATAGGTTAAATTCAATGAGAATTATCTTACCACAAAAGATAGTGTTTTTGAAATATCAAAAAAAGGGACGGACAATCTGTTGAGCACTGAAAATTTTACATACAGAATTTAAGAATTAAGTAAATTGGTTCTAATTATTTTGGATTGTAGATTATATCATTTAAAACATTCATAAATTTGTCTGTTTTTCTAAGTATTTAATGTTATTACTTATTATCTATGAATACACACATTTATCCCTTAATATTAATTTCATTCTTTCATAGCACTCAGATTGTACATATTGTTTTTATCATCAATTACAGATATGGAAACATTTCTGATAACCAATGTTTAAAATGTGTGTCATAGTAAGTATGATAATATTTTATTTGTTTGTAACATATTATGACTCAGCCTGAAGTTTAAGGAATATATGATTTGTTATAATCATTAATTTAAATCTAATTCTACAAGGTGGTCATCAATAACCGAATATTGTTCCATACCACATGTTGGATACATGTTTCTATTGTTCCTCTCTATTGTAATTAGATAAAAACCAAAATTTATTATAACATTATGTTGACCATTTTCTATACTTTTGGTTCCAAATTAGTATTGTTAATACATATCCAACATTCAGGAAGTGTATAGAAAACGAAAACGATCAAGGCATTACGTATGCGAATACGAGTCACTATCGAGAATACTGATGAGGCGATATGTTTCCAGAACTAGACCACCATTAAGTTAACCACGTAACTTATCATGTTGTGAATTTTAACTACAGTTAGAGAATAGTACAATAAATCAAAGGATCGCAGTGCTGAGGTTTAGGACTCCCGACCAAATAATTAAACTAAATGATAATATACTTTTGATAGTTATTATATAACGTATACAATATACAATCGAAAGAGTTATGTTATCGAATATGTGAATTATGTTGACAAAATTGAAAAAGTACTCGTATTAATACCGTACCTAAGACCAATTTACCGTTTACGGCTTAAGATTTCAATAATTCGGTATAGTGATGTGTCATGTCTAGTTTGTTGGTGAGATGTTTTAACACCAAGCCTACAAACAAGATATTAAAGCTATATTTTTGACCACGCCATAAATGACATATCTTATGATCATATTTCCGGTGGTATCAAGAGAAGGTTGAGTAACTGTGATTGTATGTCGGTCATTCCATTCACTACCACTATGTATCAATTAATTTAATAATGTTTCAAAGAAATTTTAATGTAAATTTTTGTTCCAATCGAACTGTACCACAATATTTACATGATCATTTCACGAAAAAAAAAGAGATAAAGAATTCTATTACATACGAGTATAGTGTAAAAGTTTGTGAAATATTGTCGATAAATCTTCAATAATACTTGAAATAAAATTTAGATTTTAGCAATAGATTGTGGTTGCTTGTAACACTAAGAAATTTGGTTTACACATTAGTCTGAAGTTTAATGTGATATTACGTACAGAACATAATGCCAACAGATGTTTTGAATATACTTAATGAAATTGTTTACTGGTAATTCTCGTATAATGGATGAGTGGAATAAGGTAGTTATATTATTAGTTTATGGTAACAGTTGGAATGATCAAAGAATAGGAAGAACCAAAGTTAGTTAGTTCATGTTGCTTCACCGTCTGTATCTCAACCATTTAATTTATTAGATGTTTATAATATTAGTCTTTTATACATGATATATACTATACTATAAATTGTATAGAATTTAAATTCATTTTTTATATTGTAGTGCACTAATATTTAAAAAACTAAATCGGGCATACACCGAACCAGTCGATAATATTTTGTAAAATTCATACTCGATATTCTTAGGGTTAGGCGCAATCCATTGGAAGAAACGCTTCTAGAATATGGATCATAGTATAGATTTGATAAATTGCTAAGTGCGCATTGGGCAATAAAATAGAATTTGTTATTCCTGACATACATTTATGTTTAATTGATGTACAACTTGGTATTTTGGGACATCAGAAAAAACTCTTTAATACTTAGTTGCAATTAAATTGGCATGCTGTACGTAATGAAAAATTTACAAACGACTATGATCCATATCATCTGATACGGAAACCTTATGAAGACCTGGTGACGAACTTAGTCAATTTAATAAAATGTAAATACTAAAAGTTTTGATAATTAATAATATTTTTAATTAGTTAGATATTTGAGTGTTCCAACGTTACTAGATAAATTGAAATTATGCTACTCTACAATCTGGTGTTCAAATTGACGACTTCATATAAAATACACTTCAGCAACAAACTGTAAATAAAGTCACTTCTTCGATGGAGAGAATGTATTCAACAACCAACAATTCGATATTAGACGTACACTAAAACTTAACTATCAAACACATCAAAATCGAAAAATAGAGTTAAAATGTTACTCGAACTCGGATAACTATAGAAGAACACAATATCATGTAAGAATTCCATCAAAATCTTGTTAGAAACTATTAAATAACGTCTAAAACTGAAGTTTTATGTATAATATTGAAATAGTTGCCTAATGTATAACTTATTAATAATGGAATTATGTAATTAATTCGTAATATTAACGTTTGTTTGTAACATGGAATTATTTGTTTACATGTATCTCACAACCCTTACAACTTATCTTATTAAATTTTAAATAAAATTAATCAACACTAGTTATTTGTTGTTCAAAACTTAACATTCTAATTAATTACATTAATATTAATTTTTATTATTTACATAAAATATAATGCACATTCAAATGTAAAACAAAATTAAAACGTATTTTCACATGAAAGAATCGCAATGTTTGTCAAGTGTCAAATTTTTATAATTCTTAAATGGCTAACTACAAACGTGTAGGTTTTTAAATGCATCTTTCGTTCAGCTAGTACTACTAAAATTAGGTCAATGTCTTTCCAAGTTCAATTTCTTAACAAAAAATAGAATTCAAAATAAAAGTTAATAATACAAATAAATGTCAAAAATTTGAAAGCAAAGCAGTCAATATTATGTTCTGCGCATGCGGTAAAGCTGTCAACCTTCTAAATTTGGCGAATCGAGTGCGTTTATTCACCTCTGGCGACTGGAGTATATCTTTATATTGCGAATGGAGTTCAATTTCGCCCCTAACTATGTAGCGGGAATAATTTAAACTTTGAAATTCTTGTTTTTAAACATAATTTTTTTAAATTTTGAAATAATTTTTTTTTTCATTTTTCGGATATTAATTTTTCGACCATTTAATATGTTTCTATTGTACAGTACTACATTGTGGTTGTATATTAATGACATGAAAAAGGCTGCATCCAAAACTAAAGGTCAGAATTTTCAGTTATGTAGATGTGTAGTTTGATAAAATTTGTTCGTCTGCAATTATTTACGACAAATTTAGTATTTATTAATTGAAATAGTGCTATAATAAATATTTTTATTATATATTATCAATTGGTGTTTATTTGTAGTGTCACATATAGTTAATTATCATAGAAATGTTAATTGGTATTGTAGTTTTTTGTTCATCTTTGGCAAACACCGCTTGTGCAATGTTATATTATTTAAAATAATAATGTTTTAAACATCCAACCAAAGTCAAATCATTTCCGATTTTATTTAAAAGATTAATAAATAGTTAATGCAATTTAACATCTTCGATGGTAAAAGAACGTTTGAAAATATATAGTTTAACATCTACTTGATGCAACCTAGTTTGTTGATGAGATGTTTATCAACCAAATCCATAAACAAGATAACAACCTATATGTTTACCATAAAACTGACGTTAACGTTGATCAAGTTTCTGGTGGTTTCGCAATGAGATAAATACAAATTAAGCAATCTCAAGATGTTAGTCGGCCTCCATTCGACAGCAAAATGTTTAAATATTAGTGTATATCTAGAGATATTAACATTTATAGTCAATTGTTTATTTAAATGTATAGTTAATAGTGGTCATAATTAAATAATGTAAGTTTATTTGTTTAATCGAAAATAGATTGGGACAACTTCAAATTATGAACGATTCTATAATGTGTTGTAACAATTAATATTTTACAGATGATCATGATACATCAACGATTAACCCTCAGCAATTTACTTCAATCTACATTGGTACGATTGGTTGCTATAAGTAGCAATAAAATTGCTAATTGCAATATACGTGGACATAGAATATATTAAAGGATGCGATACGTTTTAATATAATAATTACCGTGAACAATTTCAGACTGAATTGAGTATAGTTCAAGTTTCCATGAAACATGATTTCTAGCCATATTCTCTTAGTAATTTTTTTGAAATCGCAGCAGCACTATATATTCTACGATCAATTTTAAGCATTCTGATCCCTGCCAGCGGAAAATTCATACATATGTCAGTAAATGGTGTCGCATTATAGTTGCATATAGTTCTGTTATAAACAGTTAGTTTTATTTAGAATTGTTGATTGTAAAGTGTAATGACCCAAAAAGGTATTTCATGTGATGGCATCTAAGTGATAGGTTTGCATTTTAAACTATTGCAAAATGTTATACCGAGATATTGATTCTTTTGTCACATATTTCATATGCCCTAGTTTAAGCATGTGCCATTCTTAACCTATAACATCAGTTCCTCAATATATAATTATAAATTATTTATATTTTTCAGAATTACATCCAATCGTTTATTATGTATTCACCTGTAAATTGAGTATCAAAGATGTGGATGACAAATTGGAGTTGTGATGTAAATATAAAGATGTTTCAGAATGTATGATATTTAAATTTATAATGGAATGGAAAAAACAAACAAAGCAATCCAATTGTCAAATCACTATGGTAAGGATTAGCGTTATTTTGTATGTCTCCAAACATAATAACGTTGTTTCGATGAAATTGTTTGTAGTCAAAATTTTATGATGATTGATCGCTGAAAAATGGTGACTTCGCTTGGGTGATTATTTGTTAATTGAAGTAATATTATTTCCATCAGGGAAAGTAAAGGTCGAGTTATTGCGTTGATGATGGTAATTTACAGCTGGCATTTTATGAAGGAAAAAAAAAAAACAAAAAAATACATTCTCAGAATATTTAAGAAACTCAGAATAAACACGTATAATCATGTTTAATAACAATCCACCACAAAGTATAATAATATTATATATGAGAAAGTGTGTAACTACCTACATAATGGTCGACTTTGATAGTCACTTCTTTTATTACATTTATTTAATTTAACATTTAACACTCATACATATAAATTTACGCTGTATATACACGAGTTGTAGTGGTCTCCTCTATATTCTGTCTAACCAACGTAATGCATATGTTTTAAGAGTACATTTTCTTCTTGGTTCGATGAATGAATGGATGGATAGTTAAGTTATATGTTGTTAAGTTGCTCCTATTTTAAAAAAAATAAAAATACACAATTCAGTCAGTTCTTAGTTGTCAGCCATTCAACTATATACGGTAGTGTACGCGGAGAAATTGTGAAAAATATTGCTTAAAAATTTATAAATTTAAAAAAAAAATGGATAAAATATTAACTGAAATAATTAAAATAAAGAAAACGTAAATTTTATGTATGTACTTTTGTTATATTTGTATTATTTTTTTTTTTTTTGTTATGTTATGTTTTCTGTGTGAATCCTCCTCGGTTCGATGACTGTGTAAATCTACAAAAGCGGATGCTACGTATATAATATAAATAATAAAGAAAATAAATAAATAAAAAATCTAAAAATTATATTAAATTAAAGTTTAAATTGTTTCCAGTTTCGTTTGTTATCATCGTTAAAGTGTAAATGGCAAAACTGAAGATATTTTTGTGAAATATTGAAATATTGTATTTTTAAATTAATTAAAATTTTTAATTAAAACAAAGCAAAACAAAAATAGAAATTTCAAAAAAAATGGTTAGAAGTTTATCACAATGGACTAAAACTTTAAGTTTTCCAGCAAGAATATCACCAAATCGAAATTCCAAAGAGTGTAATGTTAATGTTCATCCGATAACACCGCCACCAGCACCACCACTACCACCACAATCACAAAGAAAATCACATCAACCTCCATCACCAACAAATGTTCCAATAACAGAAATCAGTCAAATTGTAAGCAATTTTTTTCGATATTATAAATTATTATTTGTTTAAATTAGGTAAGCAGCATCAACCCTTTTTGATATCCAAAACACATATGGTTCTGACACATTATTCTGAAATATATCATAATATTTTTGTGTGCATTTAGCTATTAATTTATCTTTTTATTAAAAGGTGATGAATGAATGGATAGCGAACGGGTTATTCAATCTATATTTCTTTTTGTTTGTGATACTACTGAAAATACGATCACAGAATATTACATTAGGTTTGGGATGTTACCAAGGGTTTTACATACCAATCTATCTGAATTATATTCAAATCTATATCTTTACATGATTTACGTTCTTTTGGTGGAAAAATTAAGATGATGATATTTATATAGTAAACATTTGATATATTTAATTAAATTATCTTTGAACATCGATGTATCCATTCCTTAACCCAAATTATATTGGAATTTGAATTATTTTTACCATTGTTATATGGTAGAACTCTATGGCATTTAATTATAGATACCAAGGAACATTATACAAGATTTTAGTCAATTGAGTGGATATTCAAGATATACCGCTCTTGATTTATTTTTTTCGTTTTATCCAAACAACATTTTGTCTTAACGTCTAATCCGTTATTTTCTGTATGACTAATTTCACTCATGAAATTACATCAATAAATGAAATAGAATGCTATATATTTATTAATCAACCGCAGCTATTTCCGTTCTCAAAGTTAGGTGACTATACTTTGTTTTCATGTAAGGAGGAGAGTTGTTTTTGCATGAATGTTTTGAATTTTGCTTTATTGAAACGTTCATATTAAAAATTACTATTAGGATGGAATGAATAATATAAATGAAAATGGGATTTTTTTTTTGTTTATTAAATTATTCTTTATATTAAATACCGCTAAATACACTGATTTATAATGTAAATTATAAATTTATTTATAATTTACCTTTGATTTTCATGTAGCTCTTTAGAATCACATCACCTCTTCATCGATTTTTTTTTTAAAGATTTCTTCCCTTAATTTTTATTAACACCCTTTTATGCGATTTTAACTTAATGGGTTCCAGAAATTTCATCCATTTGGCACTTTCTAGCTATAAAACAGAGCCCATCACTCGGAAGTATTACAAATTAAAAATTCTGTAATTTTGTCAATTGTAAATATTTGTTAGAAAATATTGAAAATACATTAAATTTCATGAAAAATAATCTTACTGTGCAATAAATTGTTGTTGTGTTAAATTAGTGCTTTAGTGCTACAGGATGGTACCGGCTCCTGTTGAAATGCTTACCGATTGGAAACAAGTGTCCGGGCGAATCAACACAGTGTTTGGAATCTTTTGTCGATGAAAAAGGGTGGAAAGCGACTATTTACAGTAACAAAAGTGCACATTATAATACAATTCGATGCTTGTTTATGCATAAAAATTTGGTTGTTCATCGTTGGACTTGTCCTTTAACCATATATACGATCGTTTTGTTTGTTTACGTGTTGCTGAACAGTAAAAATTTTCACACATCAGAAAATACTAAATTTTAGAGTTTGTTATTTGTGCGTGCACATGCTTTTGATCGTTTGAAGTCTTGTTGCTACGTAAATATTGTAATTCACAAATAATAGCATTTTTGCGATTTTCCTGCCAAATACCATAATTACGATATTATGTTTGAATTTCATTACGGATATTTTGAATATAGCACAAAATGATTTTGTATACTTGTAAATTATATATTTAAATTAATGTTTGTTAACTATTGAGAACATTATTCGGCAGCTACGGCTGCGTGAAATTGGTAACACTTCGAGTGACCAGACTTTGTATTATATTCAAAATTATTTTTAAATCCACTTATCGTTAGCGTCGACATTCAATATTTTGATCAGGCGTTTTCGCAATGTATGTTTTTTTTTTTTTTGTTTCCAATAAATTAAAGATCATAATTATATATTTAGATAAATACTTGAATTTTTAATTATTATTACAGAACAGATATTGCATATAATTGTGTTGATACAGTTGATCAGCAAAAATTGTAAATTGTGATGAGTCAATATTAGTGTTGAGTGTGTTTGATCTGATCATATTTGAATTAATACCAAATTTCAGAGAACGTATGATGTAATTTCATTATAAGACAAAATTCATGGATAATGTAAAAAAGAAAAAAAAAAAAAAATCAAGAATGTTAAACTTTTCTCACATAGTCTGATAAAATGACAAAAGAAACAATTCGTCTTAAAGGCTCACAAACTGGATCAAGAGATATAATACGTTCGTTAAGAC
>JANSTX010036676.1:0-13367 GCA_027564355.1 Penthetria funebris | reverse complement strand
TATATTATTACCTATATAACAAATATAGTTATAGTATAATTTTCCATCTGTACATCATTTTGAATATATTAAGGCATCAAACACATAGAAATTTATGGTACTATATATGGATTCGTCTATGATCAACGAATATGTGAAATTATAAACCTACGTCAATATTGTACTGAGAATTATGCAACTATCTCGATATGTGTAATCTCCTATATATATATATATATATATATGCATACCCACAAGTTGTTACGTTTGACATTAATTCCACGATTCAGTGAACATAAGATTAATCCTTTATTATTCCAAGACTATATATGTACGAATAGAGTATAATAATACTTATCACTATCATCTATATAAATGTAGAGATGAAATTATTATGCAAAATTCGAAGAACTTTTAATAGAAGTTAGGGGTAGTATTATGGAGGAAATAAAACCTGTCTGTCTATGTATATCTATAAAAGTTAAAATCTGTACATGTAATTCCTCGTATACGTAGTATTATCCCGTATACTTCCTCATATATCAGTCTTATTTAAATTTGGAAAATATCTACTCTATAAAGTTGTTGACAAGTGGAATGTTAAATATTATTTATTCATCATAAATGGATTGAAGTAAGCAAATGTATGGAGCAAAAGTCTAGGTTCTGGAAGTTCCAATTTTTACCCATAATAATAATAATAATACAAATAGCCTTATTTAGTAGAAATATGTATATTGGTGACAGTAAATTCTGTTTTGCGGGAGTCTATGTGGTTTTCATATTATATGTCTTCTAATATATGATAATATACCATCATATTATATAATATACTTTGAGGATTTAATATGATTTTCTGTCACACTGACGATAAATTACAATAAAGCAAAACCATTATGTCTATTCGGATATCTAGAAACGGAAGTGAATAAAAGTAAAAATGTTCACAATGTTGGTACTACACAAGTATATGGTCATACATTTTATTATATGGTTTTATGAAAATGAATTGATTTATGTATACATGAATAATTTTTCTAATTATTCAAATAAATTATTATATCCATTTGGAGACAGTAATGATTGAATATTCATTGAATCGATCGATTCTATTAACATTTTCATTATGAATAGGTAAAAAAGGGTAAAACGCGCCCCAATTTTAATCTATGAATTATTATTGGAATTATGAAAAAAATATTTGCCACATTCAACTAAAAACATAGTGTAGTACATCAGAATATTTAGTTAAAATTAATTTAAATACTAAAACGCAAAAAATGATCCAAAATTATCGAATTTTATCAATTTTTTGACTAATCAATATATATACTGTAGTTCCGAATAATCCTATGTTTTAACTCGTTATATACTTTTACAGTCCTTATTATATATTTAAGGAATCTAGCCTACACTAACTGATATATTGTTCTAATCGCTGTTGTAGGTTTAGTGACATGTATTTACTGTGGGAATGTTGGAGAATAATTGCGGCTAAAACTGGAAAAAAGAGTTTCCGAGATATTTGCAATTTAAATAAAATTGACCTTCTGAAGATTATGAAGTCCTGATACAAATCCACAAACCCATAAAATGTACCAATATTTTTCATCAAAAACAAAAATTTCTATGTCTCGTAAGCGGTTGGAGACAGTGACATTTCGCAAACGGTATAATACGTACTAATTTCTGCTTCATTTCATACTCATATGCCAAATGTTCTGCAACAACAATTAGTCTAAATAATTGAGAAAACTCATGATATTACTGTGATTTCAGCATCGATTTTAATTGCCAAAGATGCGCAACGACTTTCTACATATTTCATCCTCAAACATAAAAACTCTAACTTTAACCGTTTCCGAGACTTTTGTAATTTAAATAAAATTGATCTACTGAAAAATATGAAGTCTTAATACAAATCCATACATATGTACCAACATTTTTCATCAAAAACAATAATTTGCAATGTCTCGTAAACGGTTGGAGCAATTCTAATCATAAATATTTTAATGGAATATTTCAATAATTATAAAAAATACTAATTAATATTTTTCTTTTCAAATTTAAATTTAATTTTCGATTTTAATTTTCAATTTTCTATTCTTCCTTCAATTTCTTTTATGTGCAGCTGTAAGTTCAATGAAACCATCAATGGATCCAACAAATTGTATTCTAGTTCAAGATGTTAAATCCGTTACACATGATCAAATGACACAAAATTCGGATGGACCAACACAATATCCAATTGATGAATTATCACCGACGAATTCAATTTTTGAAAATAATCATTTGACAACGTCACAACATCAACAACAGCAACAACAAAATTATGGTGTAATTGGTGTGCATACAAGTAGTTTATCGCAACAACCACAACAGCCATCATCGTCGTCAACATCATCGGTC
Organism: Penthetria funebris; assembly: GCA_027564355.1. NCBI lineage: Eukaryota > Metazoa > Arthropoda > Insecta > Diptera > Pleciidae > Penthetria > Penthetria funebris. The sequence goes on along the minus strand of JANSTX010036676.1, from coordinate 10,979 downwards.
CATCAATTTCAAGATCAACAACAGTATGTGTCACCACAACAGGCACAACAACAACATCAACAGCAAAATCAACCGGCCATTGAATTAAATGAATTCCATCAATTATATCATGCAATTATACAACCAAATCAATTTTGGAATTCGGAATTCAAGAATAAGCATCCGGCATTTATAAGTTTTAATTTCACATTACCGTGGGGTGCAAATTTTGCCGTTTATGGACGTCGTAATGTACCGCCAAGTATAACACAACATGATTTTGTTGAATTTATAAAAGGTGGATACAATGATAATCGTTTGAAGAGACGTCGTCGACGTCAAACTAATACAAATAATTATCATATTAATACAATGGATGCTGATGATGTTGTTAATTCAATAACAAATGATTATGAACGTACACATGAAATTTTAGCCGATTCAATTGATAGTCAACGGACACAATATAAATTTGATGAAATTCTAAGGCCAAAAATGAAACCGAATTTATTTACTGACAGTGATGATTCCCATACAATGTCAACATTATTTATTGAAAATAATTTCCATTTAACAACAAATGACAAACATATTATAGTGAAAAGATCACCAGCATCAGTGTCGTCAACTTCAGCGGCGGCAATGTCATCCGCAGATATATTACCCATTTTTGATATGGACACAATGATGGTCAATATTAGTTTATTACAATATTTGGATACAGGACGTTGGTTTCTATCGGTTTATAATGATGAAATATTAGCACATAGTATAACATTAATTGTATCGGAAGCAGAAGGTGTCAGTACAACATGTTTGAATGATTGTTCCAAACATGGGTCTTGTTATTTGGGAAAATGTGATTGTATTGATGGTTATCAGGGTACTGATTGTTCAAAGAGTAAGTACATTTTAATTGGTTTATATTTTATTTATTAAAAATTTCTTAGCATAATATGGCATATGTGATGTTAACGTTTCACATTTCATTTTATTTTGCCGTCAAACATTACTTCTCGTTTTGACATTGCTCCACCAAGGTTATCTATAATTTGTGACCAAATGGATGGTGGATGGTTAACGCTATATATACTCTCTCGCATGTGAAACGTCGTGATTAATTTTTTAGTGATTTCCATTTATGACAACATGGAATCGTAACGTTGCACAGAGTATTACCAGATTACCAACAAACTGAGTTAATATCATCGAGTGAAATGTAAACTTGATGGAACCAATTTGTAAATTACACTTTTTTTCCTATTTCATCTGTGACTTTAATTTTTAGACATTAAATAAGAGATGAAGAAGAAAAAAAAAAAAAAAAGCATTTTCAATTTTACGCATATTTACCAGCCAGAAGCAATTTACTTTTATTATGCCATGAAAATGGAAAATAATCATTTTCTGAGTAAACCAAGGAGTAAACTAAATCAATAAAACTGTAGGTTGTAAAAGTAAATATGTAACTTATTTTCCGTATATTTTAGTTTGCAAAATTGTAGGATGTGATGTCTCTCGGTGATAATATAACCTTGTAATATTTTTGCCAGTGCAAATATACAACAATATACCGAGATTGTGGTAAAACCACAATTTGCTACTAGTTTTATTTACCTGTAAACATAACAGGTATTTTTAAGCAATTATTTATAGTATAAAATACAAAAATGTTATATTTCTTTTGCAAAGTTCACATTGAGATCACTAAAAGAATAATCTTCTTCTTATTCCTTGTCTTATTCCTAATCCAGTTTCCGCCCTCCTACCTCTCGATCTAGTTCTCCACCAGTTTCTGTTTTTGTGTTGTCCTCGAATATAGTTGTTTTTAATTATGTGCTTCCCCTTTATCTTTGGTGGCATTCTTCGATCACATAAAACTGCAGACATTGATCTCCACTTGATTCAATTGCACTTTATTCAATGTTAAATACACATCATCGATTTTACCACTTGTTTTGATTAGTGATCCCAAATATTTGAACTTTTCAATAACGATTAGTGGATGACCGTTCAATATGATCGTGTCTTGTTGAGGAGTCGATCGATTACCATTAAATGGAACATATGTACTCTGTTAAAGTGTGATTGTTATGTTGTCCGTATTGGCCTCCAAGAAGTGGTTACGTAAAAACTAACCTTTTTTTTTAATAAAATTTCCGAATTTAATTTCATATTAATTGATTTTCCATTTTCTTTTAATTTACTAAATAAATGTTTTTTTTTTTTCTGATTTTTGTTTATTTTATGTTTTAGGTGTATGTCCTGTATTATGTTCATCACATGGTCATTATGGTGGTGGTATATGTCATTGTGAAGAGGGTTGGAAAGGACCCGAATGTGATGTCCCAATGGGAGAATGTCAAGTGCCCGGTTGTACTGAACATGGACGTTGTATTGAAGGTGAATGTCACTGTGAACGAGGATGGAAGGGACAATTTTGTGATCAACGTGAGTGAAATAAAAAAAAAAAAAATTATACAATTGTGTTTTACATATAAAGAGATTTTCAATTTAATTCAAAATTTTTTTAAAATTTTACTAGTAATTTTTTAAGTATCTAAAAGTTGGATTTTTGAATTTTTCTTTTTTTGGTTTTTTTTTTTTTTTTAATTCTATAGCTGATTGTATGGATGCCTCTTGTTCTGGACACGGCACCTGTGTTAATGGACAATGTTATTGTAAAGCTGGATGGCAAGGTGATGATTGTGGTACAGTTGATCAACAAGTTTATCAATGTTTACCTGGATGCTCTGAACATGGAACATATGATTTAGAAACTGGTACATGTATATGTGAACGTCATTGGACAGGATCAGATTGTTCACAAAGTAAGTATTTTGGACGTTAGATAATTTATATTAAAACAATGTGAAATTTTATGAAATTATTTTTAAACTGTTTAACAATAAAAAAAAATTTGATTTGGTGATGTAGAAACTATAATTAATAGTAAAAAACCACTGGTAAATTATCCAATTCCCATTTCGCATTTTTTGTGATATCATTGGACAAAAAACTATAAATAAAATTTGTTTTAATGATTTAATTTAGTGACACTGCTATAGATGTTTTCTGACTCTTTGGAATCCGATTGTTATTTTCATCATTAGTATGGAAAAACATTACGCCGTTAGAAACTGATTTAAACAATTTGTGAATGTTACGCGTGGATATTATATCGTTGCCTTCTATTCACTTTGTGCCAATCATCTTCTTCATTCCATGTGAAACCCATACTTAAAAAGTATTTTGTGTTAATAAATATAAAAAGGATTCATACTTCCTAAAAAAAAGTCATTAAAACTACACTAATTGCTACCAAAATCGACACTAATTGCGCCGAAATTATTATTTTCATGAAATTTACGTAACGAAAAAATCGTACATGATCAGCTGCGATTGCTTTTGCATGAGGTTGCTTCATCTATATTTACCTTCATGCAGTGTAAACGAAAATACGTTTAAAGTGTTTGTCAACTTGTGTACTGGTACACTAGAAACTAGTGTAGTTTTTCGGTTGACTAAATATTACAATTTGTTAAAGAAAAATTGTCTAATTTGTATAGCACTGCAAGGCTACGCGTTCTTGAGAGAATAAGAACAAGATGATAATGATGATGATATCTTGGTAAAAATTATTTTGTTAAAATTTCATTGTTTTTCTGCATGCACAGTTTCTTCGTAACAATTTTTCTTCGCGATTTCTAAATACGAGTTTTTTCGTAACTATTGATTCGTAACTTTTTTGGTGTATTTTTCAATTTTACCACTACATAAAATTTGTGCTATTTTATATTATAAGTTTGTTACGTAATTAAGATAAATAATGGACATGTGTTAAGAAACAATTTTGGTAGCATCATTTCTTTGTGCGAATTGTTCGTAACTTTTTCTTCATTATAATTATATATCGTCATAGCAATTTTTGCTCAACGCTTTCGCGTAACAATCTATACGTAACTTTTTTCGGTAAAAAAAAATTTTTCGTAGCAATTTTTCTACTCGATTTCTTAGTAAGAATTTTTTCGTAACTATTGATTCGTAACATTTTTTTTTTTTTGTTTTTTTGTGTACTTTTCGTAACAATTTATAGCTTTATTACAGAATTCACAATAGTCACTATCAATTCTTAACAATTTTGGTATCATCATTTCTTCGATCGAATTGTTTCGTAACTTTTTCTTCGGAATAATTATCTATCTCCATAACAATTTTTGTCTAACAATTTACGCGTAACAATCTTTTTGTAACAATCTTTTGGTAACGATTTCACCCACATATTGTTGGTATTTTTTTTTTCTCGTAACAATTGTTTTACAGTTAGGATTGATTTTTCTACTTCATTCAATCTTTCAATAATCATTTTCAATTGAGTGTCAGACTGATTACTTGTTTATAACACAATATTGCCATATGTTAAGGAACAATTTCCCACAATATTATTGTTCTTATTTAATCCTTGATTTAATATTTATATTTTTATATATAAATGTTTATTCTTACTTAGTTATTGGATAAAAATAATATTGATTTTACATAATTTTTTTTAACATAAAAATTTTGATTATATTTGTACTCTATACATACATTTAGATATGAGTGTGTATATTTAAGGATATATTCTTGAGAATATAAATATTATGGAAAAAAAAAAAAAACAAAAAAGAAAAAGTTCACCGAATCCCTAGATTTATGTTTTATCATAAAAATAAAGAAAAGAAAATTTGTAACCCAAAAAAATAATATGACGATAGATATTTTCATTTGAAAATGTTTGATTTTACTACAAAAATGTATAAAATATTAAACTGACTACAACCGAACCTGATGATACACATAATAAAAACGAAACCTATAATTTATTTATTTATTTATTTATTTTTTGTGGCAGCGGTAAAGAAAACGCTTTCCAATTTTACAACATATCATGTAATGTATAATGCAGAATGATAATAATGTTAATGTGTATACGTAGTACCATATTATTTTTAAGGGACGTATACCCTAACCTATTCAAAATACCGAAAAAAATTTAATAAAAAACATTGAAATTTTTACGATTTCTCGTTATGCAGATACTTGACCCATCTTTTAGCATGTCTTAAAATGTATCCATAATTTCGGTTATAAAATTATTAATATTGGAATTTTAAATCAGGATTATTTATCGGTACATCATTCCTGATAGGTCTAAGTTGAAATGTTTTCATAACATAAAAATAATATGTTTATTATTTGCAACAGTTAACCCTTATATAATTACACAACACATACTTGCCAATGTTTTAAAAAAGAATAAAAAAAAATATACCAAAATTAAACCTGAACCAGACTTAAAAAAGTAGTTTTGTTTTTATAATTTACCAATTGGCAAACTATATGATCAATTATAATTATCCGGCAATACATTTAACATGTACGACACCATTTTTAATTTTTTCACGCTCGATCACACACCAATACTGATTTACATATCGTGATCGAAAGGTACCAGTAACACAGCGCAGTGATAAAAATGGATGCCTCAATGATTTTTTGTTTTTATTTCCAATACATTCTGGCATAAAAACCACTAATTCCCCTATGGTCATTGAAATTTACACTCACATTAACTCTCACAAATTCCCGAATTTCATTTAATTAAAGTGCGAACCCTAGAAGGGAATTATACTCTAATTTTCTTCCACCCAGAACGTATCCCTTGTGGAAGTTAACCGCAACAGATCAATCATTAGATTCAGATCTTCCCATGGAATATTTCTGACTGCTATTCTTTGCGTTAAAGCTTATATATGGCTATGTGACAGCCCAATGTATGCACCCTCAACCAGAAAATGTATTAATTAAAGTGTTCATTCAGAAATTCGATACGAAATTTCACCGGAAGTCACATCAAGTGAAAACATTATTTGAAATTATTATAAATTTAATGCTATTGAAAATACTGCAAAATAAATTGTACATTTCAAGCGATATACAAGAAAGATTCAGTATGAGTTTAATTTACGTAAATGCTATAAAATAATAGAACATTTGGTAATTAAAATCAAAATTGTAACAAGAATTGTATGAAAACAATCTAATTCTCATCAATTTCCACTATTAAATTATCACTTGCAGAGTATGCGGTGCATTTTTACAGACATTCCGACTTACTAGAATTACGAAAATTATTCATGGAGACAATTATTCTGCTTAAATGTATAAGAACATCTCGCTGCTTGTCTGTTACTGAATTTAATTTGATTTTTTTCTGCATACACGCTCGAAACAAAGAACTTTATGCGATCTGATGCTTAAATTTATGTGGTTTGACAATATAACTACTAAATGTGATATCACGATAAACACATTAGTTTCTTAATAAATTACGAAAACTATCAAAATGGGCTATTTATTCTGCTTCAAGATTATATGAAAAAAAATTCTATATCCTGAAGCAAATCGATTGTGGTATGCTTGAATTTATAAATACTTTCAGATATTCATGTTCAACTGGCACTAAATTTAATTAAGGTTTTTTTTCCTTTTTCGTATGCTTTGCAAATATGCTCGATATTCTGCTATAACAATTAGTCAAAAAAATCGAAAAACCTCGTGCTATATGCAAAAGGTGCGCAACGATTTTCGATGTATTTCATCCTTAGACACGAAATCTCTATCTATAACCGTTTCCGAGATATTTACATTTTAAATAAAATAGATCTTCTGAACGTTATGATGTCCTGATACAAATCCACAATCCTATGAAAAGTACTAACATTTTCAGAAAAAACAAAAATTGAAATTTCTCGTAAACGGTTAGAGATAGGAACATGTTGTAAACGGTAAAATACGTAGTAACGCCTACTAAATCTTATACAATATATGCTCGATATTCTGCTACAACAATTAGTTTAAAAAATTGAAAAAACTCGTGCTATTATAACGATGTCAGCATCGGTTTTAATTGCAAAAGATGCGCATTGACTTTCCCAATATTTTATCCTTAGACACGAAATCTCTATCTTTAACCGTTTCCGAGGTATCCGCATTTTAAATAAAATAGATGTTCTGAACATTATGAAGTCCTGATACAAATCCAAAATCCTATATGAAATATACCAACGTTTTTCAGAGAAAACAAAAATTGAATGCTCGTTGATCTAATGTTAATATCTATCTGATCTAGCGGTAAAAGTCACTTAGTTATATAATAGTTTTGTAGTCTTACGGTAATAAATTCGAAAACTATTGAATTGATGCCTTAATGTACAAAATCATTTTCAATACCAAAATAAGTGGTAAGCTTTAATTTTCGAATAATTCTTCTAATGATCATATTAGCCTGATATAGTTTTTGTTTTTTTTTTTTCCGAGATTTTCCTGTTCTAAACAAATTACCAAAAAAAAAAAAATTTATAGAAATGCTTTAATTGTTTTTATGTGATCTTACAATAGTATACTTACATGACTTGACATTAACACTTATATTGTGTCACGATATAATATTTTGGTGATCTCACAGAAAAACTTATATGGTATCTCGGTACAACTTATGTTGATCTTATGGCAATAAATTATGAAGACTTTTCTCTGCTTCGGTGTTTAAAAAAAAAACACTATATATACCTTTGAGCTAAACAAGTGGTATGGTTACTCTTTCTTGTGTCAGAGAAATCAGTATCATTTCAGATCCTGCATAGGAATTGGAAAAAAATTAGTTTGGTCATTTATTATGAAATACACTGAATTCGGTCTGATATAAAATTTTGGTTAGTAGTCGGAGACTGAGTAAAACAAACACTTGACTCAGTTTGATACAAAATTTTGTTTACATATCGGACTGCGGGCTTCTTTGCATATCTCTCTAATATGCCAAATGGAAATATTTTTTCAACGTATATATTTAGGTATTTATGAGACTGCTAGCAAAAGACATTTCATTTGACAATATCAACAAAATATATACAGTACATTAATTTTATTATAATTACATAATATCTGTTTTAATGATGAAAGGATTTATTTCTTCAGTTCTATCTCCGGTATATATAAAATTATATCCTTTTTTTTCAAGGATTACAAAATTATATATATAAAATAAATGTATTGTAATACAAAGTACATAATATACAAACTATACAACAAACTAAATATATAAAAGCAAAAGTATCTTTCAAATTTGTCGCATTTGTCTGTAATATCCTTTTTTGAAACTAAAATATCCGGTAAATTTATGACTCAAATAAAAGTCAAACAAGAATTTTCCAAACAAACAGCAATAAAATCTGAAAACTTAAATGTGCCTCTCTCCGATTATTCTTTTTTAATGGAAACTTTTGTGAAACTATTTTTATATTCTTATGATTTTTACTATTTTTGTATTATTATATTAATAATATTATTATTTTGTTATTATTATTATTATTATTATTATTCCAGTCGTATGCAGTCTTGATTGTGGACCAAATGGCATTTGTGAATCAGGAAAATGTCGTTGCAATTCTGGTTGGACTGGAAATCTTTGTGATCAATTACCTTGTGATGTTAGATGTGCAGAACATGGACAATGTAAAAATGGTACATGTGTATGTTCTCAAGGATGGAATGGAAGGCACTGTACTTTACGTGAGTATTTATGTTAAAATCAATTTTTCTGTTATATAAATTTGGTATTAAGAAGTGATATCAAGACGTAATAATTTTTTTTTTTAAAATAAGTTAATTTAACCATAAGAAAATTGATAGCGAAAAGTTGTCACATATGATTGTCAGGTCAAGGCGATGACCCTAAATTAAATTCTGAATAACTTTTCTTAATGAAATTATTTTATTATAAAATGAAAAATATATTTTCAGAATATTCTTCCTATTCGCAAACAAATTTTTATCGATTTTTTTTTTTTTTTGAAATCTTCAGTTTCGCCACAATTAACCATATTTTCTTTATTCAAATTTCAAATTTCGATTCATATATAAATCTAGCAACTATAGGGTGCAAAAAATTCAATACTATTTAGCAGCCGACTCTCTGTAATAGCTTTGTTGAAGATAAATTATGGTAAAACATTCACTAAATGATGATCTTATTATAAAACAAATAGAAATTTCAAAACTAAATTATCCTCTTCAAATTTAAAACTATAAAATATTCAACTTAATATTGGCTATATTCTCTGGTGACAAATTCAATTTTTAAACTTCCATTATAAATAACATTTTAACTCGGTTTTGAAATTTTTTTTTCTCCACAGTCACTTAAATGATTCAATTATCTTTTGAAAATTCAATTTTTCTATCAATCATATGTCGTCGATTGACACAAAAATAGTGGTAAAAAATTGGCAATAAAATAAATTGAACTAAATGTGAAGTTTTGGCATTGTATTGTAACATCCATTCATTTTCTTCTTTGAATGTTAAATATTTTTTTTCTTTACAGCAATTTCTATGTTATGGTCATTTTTTCTAGCCAATCTCCACTAAAGCAAGATAAAATTTGAATTAAAGAGCTACCACAATATTAAATTATATGTCATGTTCAAATATTTGATTTGATTTTAAATATTTTATTTTATTACCCTTTTTTCGATAATATTTATTTAAGGGAAATTATTTGAGACAATAAATTTCCACTGTAATTGTTAATTTAATTTTAATAACAGGCTACGAATGAATTGGCAATTTACAGAATAAATATATTGATATTATACTTGTAAGATAGATGAAATATAGATTGATATAATTATGGTGAAATCAATAAATTTGAAACAAATAATTAGTTAATGTTATTTGTGATTCACCCATCGAAATGGTGTTAAGTAATTAATCAAATTGTAGTTAAATTGAATTCAATAAAGCAATAAGTTTTGTTACTATCATCTAAGTTACTCAACCAATCTTTACCTCTACTCGGTGTCATCGATAACTTGACCACGGTATATGTCAGTAATGGCATAGTGCTAAAACTGATTAAACAAACATTTTCTCTAATTATTTCAAGCCAGTTCGATTTAAAAAAAAAAGAAAAATATTCTGTCCATTCTTTCGATACCTGCCAAACGATGCCACGATTGTTGATGTGTCTAAATTCACCGCTTTGTCTTCTGACTCCAGTTATTTGTCGAAGAACTTTACATTTATAAATTCTGATTTTTTCTATTTGGTGTGAAAATATCATGGGCAACAAGGGCATATGATATTAGAGGGCGCATGAATTAATATGCTTGTCGCATAGAATTTGAAATTTTCTTACCGATTCTAGTTCTAGTTTTATTCAGAATAAGATTCGAATATATTCGATGAAGTGAGCTGAATACTTTTTTTGTAATTTCATCCAGGCGACTTCATGATACTCAATTTATTTGATGGACTCTCTGATAAAATAGAAATGTTAAAATAATTTCGTTTGTTTTTTTTTTCCCCTTTGGAATGTGCAATTATATTCCAAATTCTGTTAAATCGTTCAAGAGGGATTCAAAAACTTGTTTCAATGAAACTTGCATGGATTCAGTAAAAAATGAAAATAAACCATATTGCTGTCCCACGGAAAACTTTAGCTGAAACTCGGTAGTATACTGTGCAGAGTATACCGAAAGAGATGAGTTCAACATTAAACCATTTTCTATTTGATTCATAGGATTCATAGGAATTTGTACATTAACAACGCATCTAATCCTGATAATTGATGGTGATGCTGAAATAGATATAAGGTTCCGTATACAAAAAACTAAATGTTTAGTATGCTTTCCATTCTAAAGTAGTGCATTTTTTAAACAAATTCAAGTTTTTTAAAAGGCGCATACTAAAAATATTCTGGCCAAATATAATATCAAACATGAATTTGTGACGACTGGTACATCTGATGGTGATTAACAATTAACAGCCTATTCCTAAAATAGATTCTTCATTTCTACAGATATTATAATGGTATTCGCTATTCCCAAAAACATAACTTTAATATTAAAAGAAAATTCAATTCTCTGATTAGCATTTAATTATTTTGGTTAGAAACC
>JANSTX010036665.1:0-13367 GCA_027564355.1 Penthetria funebris | reverse complement strand
TATTGATATGGACAGGTGTATGTTTAAATGGAACTGATAAAAAATATATTAAATTTTGCGATAATTTGGATAAATTTTTTAAAGCGTTCTTCTATAAAATACTACTGTTTATAATTTAATTTGACATTGACAACTGAAAAACTGCAATACCATAAGTTCGGAAAGTTTAATCTATGATAATTAATTTTTAAAGATTTACATTACTTCTGTAATTTTTAACAAATTTGAAAACAATTATAAATGTGTCAAAGATTTTATTATTGTATTCAAGATAAGGCATTGCTGTCTAGCAATAATTTTTTAAACTTTGCAATTTCTAGGATTTCATTTTCAATTTCTCAGAAAGTGAATTTTGTTTTTGTGTTTTTTTATAGTACCAATTGTTTATTTACTATTTATGAAATTATCAATTTTAATCATTTTCTGTTATCGATTTAAATTGTATATTTGTATATATTGTAAAATTTAAAGGAGATTATATATATTTTCTTTTACTTAAAGATAACTAGTGTAATTTAGATTAACATATTATCTATGAGTTAATGAATTATTTTATACACGTGCCTGTCTACTAGTAAAGGTAAACATTAAATTCTAAATAATTCTTTTAAAAATATTATAATATACTCGTATTGCATAAATTTCTGTAATTAGGTTACTTCATTAATGAAAGTTTGATCTAAACCTATTTCAAAACAAATATCAAAAGTACGTCGAAGAGCTTTTAAAAAGCTACACAAACATTTAATGAATTTAAGTAGTATTTTTAAATTTTCATAAGTAATAATTAAAAAAAAAATTATTAAATTAATTTCTACTCTCTTACAATCGGAAAAATCTATTAATTTTTTTAAAAGATTCCATAAACTTTTCAAATTTATGAGCTTTATTTCAAAATCTAATTCCAATTCAAGTAGTTTTCTTCACATATTATTGGAGAAATTTAGTACAAATTTTTAAAAATTTTAATATTTAATATTAATAAATAAAAAATTATTTACCTAAGTTATCCGAGGTATTTAAATTTTAATAAAAATTTGCAAACTCTTCTAAAACTATGAAATGAAAGTCTATAAAAGTTTAAATCTTCCTGAGTATTGTCGTAGAGAATAAGTAAAGTTAAATAAATATGTAATTAGTTTATGGAGCATTGAATTAAAAAAAAAACTACCATATAAAACTGTAAGTTGTATATACTCGTATTGTGCATAGTGTGTATACTTTAAACTTTCTATTTCATTGAATATTTATTCATGCAACCGTAGAAAATGTTATTAAATTTACTCAACTGTAAGATATTGTTATATGTTGTTGAGGAATTAGGAAGTGCTTTTATATAAATATATATTTATATACATCTACCTACATAAACTGAACTCAACCTACAGATTTATGATCATTATGGGTTATTATCAATAGCATGAAATTAATAATAATAATAAGACATCTTTTTTAAAAACATCACTTAACACACTTAAAAATCAAGAAAATTATTCTATATGGTTGCAGTCATATTGTTGTTCACTTATGAAGTGAATTTGTTTGCATTTTCATTTTGTTTCTCAATTTATCATCATTGCATCGATTATTTTCAACATTTATTTTTTGCATTGAAAATGCTACATAAGTTTCAAACAAACGCGACAGTTTATTTGTCACTGATTGAAGAGAAAAACAAAAAAATTATAAAAATGTTATAATTTATTATTTGTACACTAAATAACTGCAATATTATGGATATTACGTTCGAAAGTCATACACATTATCAGATTTTCACCGACATGTCTTAATGCGTCTGTATCCCAGTTTTGTCACATGCTAATAGAGTCGCCAAATAGCCTGCGAACCATTGTATTACCTCTTCATTACGAAGCTTAGCAACGTTTACACGTCTTGCAGTTCTAGGTTCTCTCCTCATTCCTGTAATATGCTTTAATTTCATCTGATCAATAATCAGTAGTCGTTTTTATCGCCTATGGTTGTCAAAGTTGCATTTAAAAACTTTGCCTGTTAATCCTTTCACCTTTCTGATTCAGCTTTCCTTAAAGTAAATTGAAATTGAAATGGAATAATATTTTGAATTTTTTTTTTTAAATTGACAAGCTGTGATTTATATATATTAATATGATATAACACTGTACTCTTATGAACATACTTGTATATAAATAATGAATATTTAATGATTCATTTTCATGGCAGATAAGTAGCACTCATTAGTTGTGTTCTTTTGTACATATTCCAGTTTTTCTTGTTTCTATATAATATTAATTTAATAATATAATTAATTTTAATGGTACTATTGTTATATTATTAATATTATTATTTAGCTATTTCTATAATTTTAAATGACTTTTCTAAGAGCATTATAATGGTACAATTACTGTATTTAAATAACGAGTACTTATAATTCAAAATAATCATAAAAATAAAAAAACTAATTGTTGCATTGACTGTAAAAGAAACTCAAACATTTAATTATAATTAATTGATTTAGCTCATTGTTTTCATCAATAATTAGTTGAATTTAAAGTGATCATTCAGCTGAAAATATTTTATTATTTTTATTTGCTGGTCAATTACCTTTATATGCAAATATATGTGTGTGCGGTCATATACAAAAATTGTCTTTATTACTCATTTATTTACTTAAATTCTCAATTTGTCACCTACAATTATGGTAATATTGTGAAATATTACATTTTTGAAGATCAAGTGAAGATCACCTGAAGATCAAGATCTTTTTATACAATATTAAGAATGGAAATGTTTTTTCCAAAAAATTATTATTATTTTTGCTTTGTTGCTACTGCAGTCGTTGATAGCAATAAAAAAGCATGTTTTGATTTATTATGCTGACTTCAGCAGGTACAGCAATATTGTGATCATAGCTGATAATCGTAATATTGTGAATCTTTCGTGAACTGTTTATGCTGGATTATTTACCGGCAATTCTTACAATACTTCTCTATGCTATAAATTTTGTAGATAGTTTAACTGTTGACAATAAAATCTAAAATAAATAATCAGTGATCGCATAATGTTTATATAAATTATGAAAAAAATATTTTCATTGCAGAAACTGTTGATCGTAAGTAAGTATCTATATATTCTAATGTAATATTATTAATAATCTACTCTACGGTACCCATAATTATTTCAAATATTATCCTAAATCCTAATCATCGCAAAATAAATGTGCAAATATTCATAACTAAAAATAATCATCTAAAGGCGGCCAATGCACATTACATTACTTCAAATTTAAACATATTAATATTTAGTGAATTCTCTGCATTGCGTACATGTAATGCCTCAATAATTTTTGTACTGCAACTGATTTCAAAACCATGCAATGAAACGTGAGCTGGATTTAGATGTATGCATTAACACATAACTTTAATTAGTACTACTAGTAGACTATCAAAATATAGAAATCTAACGTTCATCTAAAAAAAATATTTTAGTCAACGAACAACCGCCTTTGTTCACGATATCTGGCCAGCACCTTCACAACACTCCATCCCATTTTGCTGGCTTCCTGATTAAAAAGAAGTTTTCTGTCGTGTGGTGAAAAATATCTTAACAACAAACAGTTAATCGAAAATCCTCAATATATTTATATGGTTGTTTTAAGTGACATTTGATGTTATAATTTCGTACTGGTTGGCCTATCTTTACCGGATTATGTCCAAATATAAAGAAAAGGAATTTCTTTTGTTTTAAGTCACCTGCTAATCTAAATACGAATCTTATCTATGCAACGTATTTAATATTATATTCATTTGGCAAAATTCTGTTTTCTTTTCTATCACCTGATTACAAACAATTGTTAAGCTCTTAATATTTGCAATAATTATTTTTGCGATAATAAAGTTAACATTAGCACATGCTTTTTTTTTGTTCTTTATTTACATAAACTATTGAAAACCGAACTTTTATGAATTGAATAAATATATTAGATCATTTAAATTGTTGAAACTAATTAATATATCACGTTGTATACAACTTTGAAGGTATAGTAATGCCATTTGGTAACGCAATAAATATTATAGCAAATGTAAATCGTAAATAAAGATCTAGAATTGTGATATTTCAGTTGAAGAGAGGTTATGAAATTAATAAGTTATTCTTCAAAAATTCATTTGTGTATAAATCGAATTTATATTAATATATAATGTTTAACAAATCCATGAATACGATATTATGATATCACTTATCTACATTTTTGTCTCGATCATCGCCATCATCTCGACATTTACTCTATGCGGTGGACTTGAGCGTCAACGAAAAACCGCCATTGTTTACGATTAGGCTGGCAGCACATTTACTTTATTTTTTTCGTCGTTTTGGTTTTATACGAACGGGTCTTCTACTACCCTGACGATTCTAGTTACATGGCTACCACGTGGCGGTATTTTAAGTATTTAGTCAGATATTCAATTAAATTTTGTGATGGCTTTTATTCCATACTATTTCGACAATCATGGCAGGTGAATATCCTGACATTAGCTAACGATACAAATGTAGATGTTAGTCGGTATAACTTTCTCAGTACGGTATGTGAAGTATGACAGTATAACAGTTTGTTTATTATGCATTAGTATACATCCTAATAAAATGTCGATAAATATCTAATCCTAAGTGGTTTCCTTTTTCCTATACTCCTTCCGTCATCTCTAATTTAACTTTAACTTATTATACTAGAATTAGTTGAATTTAGTGCAATAACTATTGTCATTTGTTAAATATTAAATTGTATGCATAATAAGCAATATGAGACTGTATTTACTACAAACTTGATTACATTTACAAAATAGCTATTAATTTCAAATTTTATTAAATTTAAATTATGTAATTAAGACAGTTTAATTAAATGTATGTGCTCTATAAAAACGTAATAATGTAATCATTAAAAAAACCATTAATGTGGAAAACCGCCGTTTTTTTTACGTATTAAATAAGTGATATAAATGCATCCATCACACTCTGTGTATTTTATTTTTTTTTACTTGCATATTTATGCATATCAAGTATAAAATTATAATTTTTTTACGTTTTAATTTTATTGTCGGCAAATAAATTATTATTAACATTTATAATCGAATGAATATTATAATAGTTGGGTTTAAGTCCCTGAAACCATAATTTTTTATCATCTTGTAATTTAAATTAAATATGAGCACATGTATAATTTATCATGGTGACAATATATAGAATTTGTAATAATCTATTAATATATAGAAATATTCCATCATAACTCTCAAAATTCAACATTCATAATATTATGGTTTAAAACTTCATAATTGAGATTCAAATGCTTTGCATACTGATGGAGTGCTACGATAGAGATCTGATTTTCCAATAGAGCCTACTGCTGTCTCAAAGTTGATCCTCTATCAAAACACTAGCAATAATTTGATATGATGTAGTTGATTTAATTTTGCCGTAACAGATTTCCAACTCGTATGTTATATTCTACAGTATGTTAAAAAGCGTACACATTTCAATGTCCTATATATATTGATAATTAAAAATATGTTTAAATGAACCACAAACTACTCTATGATGTATGCTAACATCCACTGCTTATTGTATTAATCACTTCTTAAATCAATGAAATTTTTTTTTTTATAAAAGAAAAAAAACGCACAAAATTTATCACTGTGAATAAAAATTAAAATTATACATACATAATATTAATTCTTATGATAAAGCTTTTGAAACTTTTATAAAGCTTTATGAAAACAACGTAAAACAATATAGTTTTCATGGGTTAATACATTACTAATATTGTATCTGTCTATACACATTTATATTTCATGATAAAGATTTGATAACACATTAAGAAATAATACTTTTTTTTTAAAAATAAGTAGGCAATAAATAAAATATTTACATTAAAGTTTTAAAAATTCAATTAATAAAATAAATTTCATGAGCAATTATTTAAAGAAATAAAAATTATCTTAATAATTAAGATTTTGGAAAAAATGGTACTAAATGCGAACACATAATTTACTTTTTAAAAAATTAATTGGATTTAAATTTTGTTTTTTATGTGTCAGATTACGACCGATTCAATTCCATTTTATTCGGTTCTTTAATTGTTTCAGCACCACTTCACAAAATATTGGAAAACCTCTAACTGATCGATTTCGTTAGCATTAACCGCAAGTGAACAGCATAGAAACGTATCAATCTGCATCAGTTTTGTATTTGTAAAATTAATTTTTAGACCATCCTGTGAATTGTATTCCATAATTCGTTGGTGGATGTAGTCATCCAAAAACAAAGTGACGTAGAACTGTCATTAACTTTTTTAGTACCAGTGGGGGTGTATTGAAGTGAAAATGTTGACCAGAAATTGTGAACAATTGCGATTGTTCGTTGACACTGTATTCTCCAGCGTGAAGTAAAGATCGAGATGATATTAATGTATAAACAGAGGAATGCTAAATTTTAACGTTATTTCATATGATCTTAATTAATACTAAATAGTATTATTTTTTTTTTCTAGTCTTATAATAACACAAAACTTATGTTTGTTTTATGTTTTTTTTTTTCTTTTTTTAAATTTTATTATTAGTGATGAAATATTATAAACATATGGACGGTTACTAACTTATTTTGACGCAAAATACATCTTAATGTATGTATACAGACGGCAAGTATATCGTTCCATTCGTCTTATAATTATACCCATTATAATGTTAAAAAATAAATTAAATAAAAAATGTATTTTTAAAAATATGAACAGCAGTTCTATGAATATTTGCAATGTTTATTATGGGTACTATATACTATTTAGTTATTAAAGACATTTATCGTACCCTATTTTATTGTCTGGTAAATATTGAAAGTTTACTGATGTTATTGATGATGGTATATCTGTCTTGTGGTATGGAACACAATTCTGGTATATTGCGGTATAATACTCGAAATTTTATTTTCTGCACTTTTGTTATATGTGTGTAATGTAATGTAAGATTTATGAGAGAAAATAATTGTGGTCTATCATTTAAATGTAGAAAATTCCAATTAATGAATTGTTTTCTTATTGTTTTAGATGATGATTAGCTATTGACTATAATATATGTATGTTAATTGCAAAAATAAAATTCACCTAAATTATATAAAGCGGCATAGTTTGTTATTCCCTTGAATTTTGTAAATCTGTAAACTGATCTACATCATCAACAAAATATGATCGAGTTACCGGCGACAACGCGTGTATATAAAGATTGGTTGAGTAACTTCGATGATAGTCGGCGATAGTCACCGATCTTCACATGATGTTAACACTCGCACCTGAATTATATCTTAAATATGTATCAATAGTAGTTTTTCTATATAAGGTTAATTATAATTATAAAAAGAAAAAAAAATTAATTCAATTCTCATTTTTTTTTTTGTTTATACTCTGTATCAATAGCAGACATTTAATATTGACCTTCTGTTCTTTGTATAATATGCTATATGAATAGCATTGTTGATGTAGTGTTTATTTCTTTAGGAAGGTTACTGCGTAGAAAAATTTACATCAAAATGTGCAAATTTATAATATTTTTTTCATAAAATAAATTATAAATAATAATTAAGATCAACCTATATCCCATTTCAACATTTTTAACTATCACAAATCACAACTCAACATAGCGATCTTTACCTTTATCCATATGTGGTATGTGTGCATAGATAATTGCCATTTCTAATATTACAATAACATCAAATATCAGCATAACTGAAATTAAATATCAGCATAACTCCTCAACTTTTTGTGGTGTAACGTTTCTCACAAAATCGATCGACAAACACGACAGTTAACCTCTTTTAGCATTCATCGATCACACACCGTTGACGTCACGTAAATGTAAATGTGAATTGAATAACTCACATAATTACCAGCATAATCAAACTTGAACTGTTTATAACCATCACCATAGTTAAATTTCAAATTCTTTACAAATAAAATTCGTATACGATCTTGATCACCATTATTAATTAATATTGATCAATTTGAATCTTTGTCCAATTTATACATTGGTTATAATTTGTCCAACTCCTCTTGTATTGCTACAAAACATGAAATTTACACGATTAGTGTCTGTGTAAATCACAAACATTTGCTTACATTTAAACTTATCTGCAGAAGATCATATATTTTTCCTGTTCATTTGTTATACTATAGTATATCGAAAAATTAGCAGACAATTTACCTATGTCATTATACTGTGCTGTGTAGTATTAATATATCGATGTCATTCTGGTCTCGATGCTTGAGAATTGACGATTATTTTACAGTGATTTCAAATAATGCCATTCTATATCAATTAATATTTCTTTATTTGAATTTCAGGCAGATGACAAATCACTATTGGCTAGATTTTATCATGCGGATCGTTCACTTACATCTGTTGCCAGTGAATTAGATAGCTTTGATGGTAGAGCAGAACCTGAAAGATGTTCTAGGCTTGTATCAAGGTTACGACAAGGGCAGGTAAATATCAATATAAATTAAACAATGTCAATTTGAAAATTATTATATTTTAATTATTTATTTACTTTTTTTTTTTTTTCTATTCTACTCTCATTTCATCATAACGCACAAAAAACATTAAAAAAAAAAAAAAAAAAAAAAAAAAAAAAAAAATAAAAGAACGGGTCTTAAAAAATAAAAAAAATATAAGGATGAACTATTGGGTGAAGATCGGGCAGCACGTGAATTTCGTGCCAAATTTCCAGAAGAAGTACTTCAAGAAAGTTTAGCCGGTCAATTATGGTTTGGTGCTGAATGTCTAGCGGCCGGTTCATCAATTATGAATCGTGAAATTGAAAGTGCCGCAATGCGTCCATTGGCCAAAGCGGTCACAAAAAGTTTAGATCATGTACGAAATTTATTACGTGAACAGTGCCTTCGAAATAATATACCAAATTCAATAAAATTGCATTTAGATTTTAATGATGCCTCAACCGAAACACTTTATGAAAGTTTAAAGATATTCGATCGACTATTTGCCGAATTTGAATTACTTTATGTTAGTGCAATGGTACAGGTTAAAACAAAACATGAACATGAAATGCAAGAAATGATTTGCGTATTATTTTCGGAAACATTACAGCGATCATTAAAAATTGGTTTAATTGAACAAGAACAAGTTGATTATTTTGATCCCGCATTAATGTTTTCAATACCACGTTTAGCAATTGTTACCGGTTTAGTGATATTCAATAAAGGTCCATTAAATATGACTATGCCAGCCGATCAATTATCAGATATGTTTCGACCATTTCGTACATTATTAATTAAAATTAGGGACTTATTGAAAACATTAAATAAAAATGAATTATATCAATTAGAAAAACTATTATGTACAAATGAAGAAATTCATTTAAATAAAAATAATGGTAATTGTAATAGTCATAATAATATTATTAATAAGGCTAGTAGTAATAGTAAGTATAACTGTGATGATGATGATGTTAATGGTAACGATGATGATCATAAAAATAATAACGAAAAAATCATAAATAGTGATGATGAATTAGTTAGTAATGTGATAAATAATTGTTGTGCTAACAAGGATAATAATAATAGTAATAGTAATAATAGTAATAGTAATATTGTTTGTGTTATCGGTGGTATTAGCGGTAATGGTAGTAGCAGTGCAATTGGTAATAATAATGGCGGCATAAATGTACACAGTTTTTTTCCAGTTAATGATAATATAGTTATAAATGATTGGGGCGATGAAGATGATAAGAGTAATAGTAGTAAAGAATTTAAAGATAATTTAGGAAATGCTGATTGTGCATCTGGTTTTCTTATACCAAATACAAATTTTGGCAATTTATTACAAACAAACGAAATTCCATTGACTGATAGTTTTATTTCTAGTGATGATGAATTTATATCTAGTGATGATAAAATTTCGTCAACAAATGGCAGATTAGACAATGATGGTATAATTGGTGATGGTGGCGGTATTGATGTTTTAAATGAATTGGCCCGAAGAAATGATAATATTATTGATGAAAAATCTAGTGATTCTGGTGTATGTACAGAGAATACAAGTTCAGATTGTACACCCGATTCAGAAGTGAATACAATAATAGTTAATGAAAATTCTGTTTTATGTGATAAATATTCAGAAAATTGGGAAAAATTACGAAGAAGTAAACCAAGTTGTAGTAACACAGTTAAAAATAATGATAATAATAAAAATAATAATAATAATAATTCTAATGTTAATAACAATAATAATAATGATAATAATAATAATAATGTTAATAATAATGTGGAAACTATTGAAATTAATACAACTACAATAATTAAAAAAACAACAACTAATGGTAGTAACAATAAATTAGAAACAATAACAGTTATAGACAATCCAAGTACTAGTAGTAAACATAAAATCCGTATTAGGGATAAAAATGAGAAACGAAGTTCTCGAAAATCACATAACACTGCCACATTGCATTCCAAACGAAAATCCAAACGTTCTACAAACCATGATACATCAAATGAGGAAACATCATCATCGTCATCATCAACATCGTCCGCATCATCTTCAACATCATCAGCATCATCTACATCATCGACATCATCAGCATCATCATCATCATCTTGGATGTCTGATGGTGATCCACATGAGGTTGCTTTAGCATTACGGGCAGCCGGCAGAATGAAATTTAAGTAAGTCATTTCAAAAGAAATATTCTATATTTTAACATTAACATTAGTATTTAGTATATTGCTTTACTTCTCCTATTTTAATCATTTTGTTGTAATCAAAATTTATTGTACATCGTAAAATCATCAGCAACATCTCATCATCATGACTTGTATTTCATTTGGAAACATGTTTTGACTTTGGCACCAAAAAAGATAATGATTAAAAATTAATCACAATATGCCACCTTCGGTACAGATAGGGTTATTTACATAATTCTATAAAAATCTAGATACTAACAAGCACCTGTTGCTGATGGTATTTCAGTCATAGTTCGGCTGAAATGTGCACTTTCACCATCTCTACCGCTTCGATATATATATATATATATAAGACTTCCCTACAATCCGATCATTTTTCATCCACATCGAAATTGGCAACCGTCCAGCCTTTTCCTAAAAACGGTTCAAAATCTCATCCATTCAATTATAGATCTATATCCATTACTTGGATTTTATCCAAGGTCTTGGAAAAATTATTAACCTCAAGATCATATCTTACTTGGAATCAAATAAAATTATTTATGATCGTCAATACGGTTTTCGATCCGAAAGATCAACAGGAGATAGTTTGAAATTTGGAGTAGAGGCTTGCACATGTTTTTTGAGACTTAGGTGCTTACGTTTGACATATACAAAGCTTTTGACAGAGTTTGACATGGTGAATTAATATAAAAAATTGACCTCTTATGGAATCCAATAATAAAATGTGTCCAATAATAAAATGTGTCCAATAATAAAATGTGCAGATTTGTTGTGCAATTTTCGGGTTTCGACTTTCAAATATAATTGCATTTTGTGTGTGACTATTAATGCGTCCATAAAAAACTTGGATTTCTGCGTTGTTGTGAGAAATATTTTTATCCATATTGCCATTATATTATATATAAAGCATAAATAAAACCTTTAATGGTGCACCACCACTCATACATAAGTTGGGACTGCGGTGACCATTCTTGGGTTTTTCAACATAATTCAGAGACTAATCTAGAAATAAATATATTTTCTAAATTTCAAGTTTCTTTACGTTCAGATAAAACTATCCAAACGGGTCAACTACATTATGATCATCTTAAAATATTTATAACGAACGACTTAATTATCCTGGATTTTCCCATCACCTTAAAATATTCTTAACCAACGACTCAATTATCCTGGATTTTCCCGTTTATTGTAATAGGGTGCATAATCATAAATTTGGCAAACATAATATAATTATAACCTCAATTTATGTTTGATCTTAGTTGACGCTAATTCATTAGCGATTTTCATAGTTTAAAATGATCGATTCTTCGTTATACTCAAATTTTAGACAATTGTATCGATAATTTTTTTACATTTTTTTTTTTTTTGTTACTGAATATTAAATGATTAACTGAAAATTAATTGAATTAAAATTTTTTAATTAATTTTTCGTTTACATTTTCTTACAGAAGTACGGAAAATCTTTTACATCGCTTGTTTGTATGTATTGCCGGTGTTGCCGATCAATTACAAACAAATTTTGCATCTGATTTACGACAAATACTTCGTAGTGTATTTTTAATAAATACAACACCAACAACCCAAGAAGATGACATACAAATTCCAGAAAAATCAAAAGAAATTGATTTATTTGAATTTCGTGCAAGCGAACAAGATGTTTTGCAACAAGAAAGTGGTGGTTCAAATCAAAGTATTTATTCAGCTGCCGAAGAAGTGAATGCCGAAACAGATTCTGTATTTGAAATAACAGCAATATCGACAACATTAACGGCTTCGACATCGATAACAACAAGAACATCAACAACAATACCGTTACGCGAAGAACGTAGTGCTAGTCTTGAAAATCAAATTGTTGTTATACGAAATAATATTGAAAGAAGTAGAAGTTTAGGTGAAGAAAATAATTTGGATAGTCAACATCATAATGATGAATGTAGACAACAATTTTTAGAAAATAATAAACGTTCAAATTCGGTACGTGAACGTTGTCATTCACATAATAATTCAAATAATTGTAATAGTAATAATTCATCACATTCAAAAGATTTGCGTAGTACAAGATCAACAAGTAATAGTCCAATAAATGATAATAATTCATCTTCATCATCATCATCATCATCATCATCATCATCATCGGCATCATCATCATTGTCATCAACAACAACAACAATAATAACTACACGAAATCACAATAATAATAATAATAATAATAATATTAATAATAATAACAACAACAATAATCAATGTAATTCACAATATGAAACAAATTCATCACATTATTGTCCAAATTCGTCGAGAAGACGACGCACAGAATTACCACCGAGATGGATACCTGACGATGAAGCACCAAGATGTATGGCATGTTCACTTTCTTTTACAACATTCCGACGACGCCACCATTGTCGAAATTGTGGTGGTGTATTTTGTGGTGTTTGTTCAAATTCAACGGCACCCTTACCAAAATTTGGCTTAATTAAAGCAGTACGCGTATGCAAAAATTGTTATACTAGAGAAATTGTAGGCACTTAATGACTGTTTGTTTTTTTTTTTTTTTCTTTATTGTTTGACTTTTTAAATTCTAGTTTTTAATTATTTATTTAAAAATAAGGGTGTTTGTTTATATTCTAGATTTTTTGGTAGATGTCGACCA
>JANSTX010036654.1:0-13369 GCA_027564355.1 Penthetria funebris | reverse complement strand
TATATATATTATTATATTATTATATATTATTATTATAAAATAACAGGGGCGAAAAGGTCAGATCAAGTCATCGTCTGTTGATAAGAACACGATTTATAGTCAACTTTCATCCTCATCATCTGAACCTTTTAATTGAAATTTTCTAACTGGAAATATTGGATCAATCATAATTATATAGTTATACATTTGAATATGAGTGGTACAAAAATCTCCAGCTACCTAGTTTGTTGTTGAGTTGTTTCTTCAATCAGCTCGGGGACACCTTGCTGCAAATTCAAAGATTATGAGGGATACTCACGGTCCGAACTGAACGTCGAATTCAATCTACGTACGGTTCGCTGATCTATAATAAGATTCAGAAAATGGAAAGATAGACTATCTCAGAATCCGGTTGACCGAGGACCGGCTACAAGACGATTATCATATGATTGGTGAAATCATACCCGCATAAAAGCACCTAAAAAGCATTTGGCATCCGAAGCCGATAACATATCACCAGAAATGTTAAAAGTGGACTTGAATGGCATTGCATAAATATTTGATGTCAATTATTTCTGAAGTGTATTTGTTTGATGATATTTCAACCTTATATGCCGCAAGCAGGTAATCATGAAATGGGAATGAGACAATCCTAGAAAGTTATAAAATACCATCTAAACTGATAATCATGATCCGCGGTCTATATCAATTCGTAATGTAGAGTTTGCATCGTGGAAGGAGTAATATTTTTGATGTACGAACAGTTGATTGGACCGGTAGATTTACTTAGGAGGAACGAATTTACGACAGACATTTGACGGAGTTATGGATGAACAACTGAACTGCATAAAATCACATTGAAGGCGTCAAAACACAATTCCATTATTAACATATGATAATAATCAGCAGCTTATTTCACATCAAGAATTCTGGTACTATTTTCGAAAAGTAGTAGTTAAAATAGGTACTCTGCTTATTGTTAGCGTGACATTTAAAATCTCAAAACTTAAACGTTGTCGTTCTGTATACCAAAATCATCACATAATTGGTACGAGTGTATATGACTATGTATATGAATATGTACTCGTACTTCTACATATTCCGTATTCAATTTCTTCAAAGAAAATCGCATGGTTCAATGAAAATTTGATTTTATTGCAAATATAATTTGAATATTAAATAATGATTTACATTTGCAAAGATGAATAGAAATTTACTTAGAAACTTAATTTATATTCCAATCAGCTAGCACGATAACCTTAATTATATTTTCTTGGTTGTAAGTAATTAAGGGTTCTTTTAATTTACTAAAGATTTGCAAAATTAACAATATTTTTGCCATTAATAAAATTATTACAAACTCACAATTAGTTGGATATTCAAATTTTAAAGCAGATTATTGTAATTTCAAAATTTGTGAGTAAAACACTAAAGTTAAAATAATCTCATTTCTTGATTATGCTCTGTTCTCTATCTTTGTTATTATTACTCACTAAAACTATCCTTAAGGGAGTGAATACACAAAATATGGGGGCTAATGGAAGCGATGAAATTTGTGAACATATGTCTTAAATTTTTGTAGGCAATATAGTAACGTCTATGTTTCAGACATGGTATATCTTGTACTGACCATATCGATACAGTTCGGTTGTTCGGTTGACCCTATTCATTATTATTATGCCTAAATGATTGCTAATAAATTCATATTTTTGAGTACATAAACAAAAAATTCACGAAAAAAAAAATCTATTTTCAAGAAATTGTCAACAAAACATATTGAAAAAATAAACTAAAAGGAAGAAGAAAATACAAAATATCCAGAAATGGTGGATGTATATAATGTAATATATCCTGCATTGCGTTATGTTCAATTTAATATAAAAAAATATATGATTTTAACTAATGAAATTTATGCGGATAATTGTGACTTCATTCATAATTATAAAGGATTACCAATGAGTAAGTATTTTTATTTTTTTCCCTTTAATTTGAGTACACTGCTTGTGCACGAAAGTTATTAACCTTTTTGTAATATTCGGTGGGTTCCGCGGTACTTATATTTATCACTTATTAATTACCGCCTGATTATGTCGGTAACGAGAATATTAACCTACTAGTATACCTATATAGTAACTGAAAACTGATCATATTTTATCCGCAGCACATTAACTGAAAGGTGCCGAATGGAGTGGCAGACTATCATCGAGGTTTCTAATCCAATCGGTACCTTCACGCGGTGTCACTGGTAACTGGTAACTCGATCACAGTATATGTCAGTATTGGCGAGTGATCGGGGCTAAAAAGATGGTGTTAATGTTTTGTTTATCGACTGGTTGAAAAAACAACTCAACAACAAACTAGATTGCTGAGGATTTATGCATCACTTTATTGAACTGATCAAATGTATAATTGGATAATTCTGATTGATCCTATATTTTCCAGTTCGCGAATTTCAATTATAGTTGCTTGAGTTTACAGTTGATTTGTTACATGGATATTTTAAACGGCAATTTATCATCGTTATCCCTATGCGCCCTCGAGACGTTAAGGTTTAGATGACATTAATTGGAAAAGGATAGTGTGTGCAAGGAAAGTTGAATTTATATTATTGATGGATGTTAAGTTATTAAGTTTATTTTGTAAGAAAATAATTAATTAATTAAAAAATTAAGTTTTATTCAGATATATTTGATTTATTATTTTCATAGCAATTAGTAAGAAAGTTATCGAAATGAATATTAAAAATTGTAGCATATTGTACCTACGATCATAAATTACAATTATTCAATTGCTAAACCATAATGCAACACTAATTGTTGTAATGGTGAGATGACGAATGTGCAATACTTGACATGGAACTTGTCAAGATTTAGAAACGTATCAATTTACATGAAGAAAAAAGTAAAAAAAAAACAGTTATTATTTCTAATCTATGGTCACAAATTAGCTATGTAATATATATACGTTTCGAGTTAGATGTCAAATGAAAAAAAAAACTGAAGAACAACGTAAAGCTGCTGGCAACGACATACATTTCCCCGTCAAATCTAAGCATCCTCATCCGCTTTTCTTGAATCAATATTGAATCCCATTGGTAACCAACCCATTTTTTTCTAACATTTCCTAAATTTACTGTATATGAAAATCACAATATATTGGTAAACAGATATGAAAATAAATTAATTATTTTAAATAAATACGACACTTGATTTTTGGATTTTCAATTATTACTACAAATAATAACCTACCTCATAAAAGCATTGTCAAGTTGCAAGTACAAAATCAACTTCAATGTATGGTGAATAACATTTTATAACTTTACGTAGTTGATCAATCGTTTGCACATCAGAAACTTGTTTCTTAAATTATGCATTTGTTGTAATCGGAACATTATCTGAAAAATAATCAACAGAAAATATCAACCTAAATCAACATTCTTATATTAATTAATATTAACATTTAATTTAATGTAATCATTTTTAATCTCTATATTGCATTCGATGTCATTTTTGGTTGGTCGTATATCAATAGGGGATGGAAAGTGAATGAGTAAAAAAAATATGAAAGATATATTTATTATTATACTATTATGCACTGATACAAATCCATTTGCAAAGTTGATTGCAGCTGGGCGCGAACACAGGTTGCACATAGTGGAATATAGGGATTACCCCAGAGGACTTGGCGCGTACACAGGTTGCGGATAGTGGAACGGCCACCACATGTGGAATATGGGGGTTACAACAATGCTGTCTGATGCAGAAAATGAAGACGATTTGCAGCGTTTATTATTTGCATTTAAACCAGATGCTGAAAGCTAAAACATGTTGATATCTACCATGAAAACAACACCACAACAATATACAGCTACAATATAATTACTGAAATTTTTACAACGACCTATTAAACAATATAAGTAAGCTCATGTAGGCATAAGGTTAGTCAGATAGATACTCAATTTTCAATTCCCCATGAGTATCACAACTGATACACATCAAATTAATCTTTGATTCACCATACAATAGAAATTTTCTTCGACTAATGTACAACTTAATAAAGTGATATTAATTTAGTATAATGTAGACAGACATTCTAACGACACATTAACATCATAATGCCACCATACAAACGAAACGACAAAACACATGTACTTCATAGAATAATTCGAAGATTTACAGGACTTGGGTGCAACAAATTTCACAATGGTGTGGCTGACAAGTAACGAAGGTACAGATACAATTTTATCTATGAATTGGCGACTATCTTCATTCTTCAACTATGTGTGTAAATGCTACACATTAAACAAAAAGAACTTGGGCAAAATTGTTTGCATTAATATAAATAATATGATCAAAATCAATTACTTGTGACAATTTGTTAATTCCACTTAAAGAACATAATATTATTTTAACAGCATTTTCCACTAAACTGGTATATTCCACAAAAATATGATCCCGTAGGTTAGACAAAACGTACGTCCATTGCACTTACTGTCTTCGTTCATATTATGACCTGGATCCAAACAGGTTTATAAGCTAGATTTTAAATGAGCTATAATAGCCTAACAACAGTTAGACATTGACCGAACTGATTAATACTTCAGAAAACGAGTTCGGGATTCTTCGAAGGAAGATCAACTACAATACTAAATACAAACAGTTCGTATTATGATTGAATAAATAAAAATTAATCGGCAATCGACCGACAACAAAACACTATTGAACATCTTTCCGTTACTGATAAATGTTCATATTTTCACTTATCACAACTAACAATTAATTTGATGGTGATATTCAACTTCGTATTAAGTGTAAATTATAACTATTATTAGTACGCGATAAGATCAGTTTAGTTTTGCAACCGAGTAATCGAAAGCAACAGGCATATATCAGGCCTGGTAAGTCGTGCACAGACCATATCAATACATTACGAATTATTGTTGAGCAGTCGATTGAATGGTAAACGAAATTGTATATGTTATTTATCGACTTGAAACAGCCATTGGATAGTATTGATCGTGGTATGATGTGGACATTCTAGAAACTTACGGAATATCGTCTAAACTGATGAATATGATCCGCTATCTATATTGTGATTCACAATGTGGAATTTTGCATCGTGGAAGCCTTGTTGATATTTTTGATGTACATTCGAATGTATATGTCGCACTATTGTTCCTGTTCGTCTTGGATTATATTATGACAAAAGTAAACTCTGAACCGTATGACATCAGATGGGGTCTAAGCAGTCGACTTGAAGTTTTTGACTTCGCTTACGACTTTTAGCAGCCAAGTAATAGATGAAGTAGGGAACTATCAGTGTTTGGGAATTTGGGGTTCCGTATACAAAAGTTCGGCAAATGTATGATATGCTGAATGCAGTCTGGCGGTCATCACAAATATAGAAAAATCTAAGGCGAATGATCGGTGATATTGCAAAATATACATTTAACTGGAATGCGCAGGGTATTAGAAGACCCGGTCGTTCGACATTAAGAAAATCGGTTCGTTGACGCACTATGCTCCCATGTGGAATAAAAGTCAAGATGAAATCAACAAATACTGCAATTACTCTTGAATTGAGTTATGATAAATGGTTACAATATCTAAACCACCTTGAGTACTTAGCATCTCTTTGTATTATTGTGATTCTAGTAATCCTGAAAAAAAATATAGTATTTTTATTTAAATTTAAATTTATATGTGATAATATTATAGTTTATTTAAAAATAATATTATAAAAGTTGCTGCTGTGGATCTACGAGTATTTACTAAAATTCATTATAATTTTAAAATTCTTCTTCTATTTTTTGAATAAGTCATTAAGGTGTCAAGTCTTTGTGTGTACTATAATGTTATTATTAACACTTGTAATTAAAAACATCAAACAAAGTTTGCTTGCTTCTACTACGAGGATTATCTTCTTGGAATGAAATTTCCATAAGGAGAATTAATTAGTGGCTGTTTTTGGTAAGTTATTGTTTTTCTGTATTACTATCAATACTTGTCTATGTACAAGTCTGGATAAACCAAATTCAATTTCAATTATGAATACTGAATAGTCAAATTTAATTAAAATTTTCAAAGCAATATTAATTATATGTTGACTTATGTAGTAGTAGTACTACAATCATCGATATATTTCTGATGAATTATATATTAAATTCTCATATTATTTGCAATGGAAAACGTTGCAAAGGATGTACGCAATTTTACTATTCCCAGATATATATTAGTTTCTTTAATGTGGTTCTTAGAACTATAATTGTGGTTCTTAGAACCACAATTGTGGTTTTTAAAACCACAATTCTGGTATTTAGAATAATTTAATTGCATAAGATATCCTAGAATATAATCAGTTCAATAATCTTTATCATATTTTCCACTCGACTTCAAATAGCATCTCTCGTTGGAGTTTTTTTTTTTGCAGATTCCTTGTCGAGCATAATGCTACTAAGGAAACGATGGAACTCGTTCAAGATTTACATATACATTCTCGATAGTGTAGGCAATTGAAAACCGTGGGTTTCAAATTAATCTAATACCAAATACACATCACAATTTCTGGAGGCCTGCAATAAAAATCCAAATAGTAAAGACTCCATATTGAGGGTTCTTCTACAAGTTATCCTAACTATTCTAGTCAAGTGAATAAATTGCAATGTGACCGACTGGTTGCTTATGAATGGTAATATGCGCATTAAGTTTTAAGTTCCTATTGACAATCAATAGAATTTGAGAAACGATGTTATTTGGCTCCATTGTTTCGCACACATGCAGTAGAACCACAGATATAATTAGTACGACTAATTAATGGAATGTGACCAATAATATTGAAACAAGTATGATAAAGGTACAATCAAGTGTAGTTCTTGTGATATCATCTTTCGGCGTCTTAGAATATTATTTACGGTTCATATAGCTTAAACATATGACAATTTTCTTGAATCTGAACGCATATGTGATACGTGTAATTCTTTTGATGAATGACTAAGATCTTAAGTGATTAATTTAATTTCAAACAATTGAAATTAGGCACTTTAAATGTCTCGCATTCATAGAATATCATACATATGACTGTGTCAAAACTTGCTGCTATCAGGAGTAAGATACTGAAATTATTCCAATACAACTCTGATAGCATACTGCGTAATAAATTTTTATTTAAACAGTAATTAATAATTTAGTTGAACTTTATTAAAATAAAGTTTAGCTAAATTTAGTAGCAAAATTGATATGATATTCAATATCAATGTATATAATAATAATTCGGTTCTATTTTTGAATATATCGTTACCGACAGTTATGACACTGTCATCAACATTTTAACTCGGATTACATGTTACTTTCGAATATTTCGTTGTAGACAATTACGACATTTATAGCAACTTGTTAGCCCCGACCAAGTTCCTAATGAATGATCAATACAAATTCCACTTTCTTTGGCTGACAATACTGTTTATCGTCACTATACCTGTGGATCTCCACAATTTTTTGTTTCAATTAGAGTATTTTAAGTATGTACCTGTGTTCGTTAATAGGAGCCTATTAGCATAGACTTAAATTTGTAATACGATCTAATTTATCACCTTCTAAGTTTCACAGCTATATACAATTATACTAATATGCGTATATGCGTTTATGCGTAACTTTTATATTTTTTGAAAGTTTTGACGACCGCCACAATCACAACATGTCGAACATTTGACGAGCGAACCTTATATTTGTTTCTTCACTTGCAAACATTAACCATAGCCTTGTTTACAGTATACAGCAATGTCACGTCAGTTCTTACATAACATTTGATAATTATATAAGTGCACATTCAGTGTTATTCAAAAATTGAGTATGTACTCAAAAATAGCAAAAAAAGAACACTAACCATCCAAATCCATCTTCAACATTTCGAGACTTGAACTAAAGGCTTATTCTGAAGCTAGTAACAACCTCTTTGTCTAGTTAACCACATCTGTCGCATTGCTGTTGTTAATTTAAATACATGATGTTGTTCCTTCCTTAATATTTGATTCCACATGTCATAACTAGTGAAGTAAGAACGTTCTGACCAACTTAACAATTTTTCAGCGAATCTTGAATTTTAGCAAAATTTATACCGAGACGTATAAATTCATACCTAGACGTTTTAGGTTATCTATTTGATTTCTACCCATTTAAAGCACCAATTACACCCAAACTTCTTTTTCTTCTTCTTTTGTTAGGTCATATACCTTTGTTTTTCTAATAATCTAATTATTTGTTGAGATGCGGATATCTAACTTTCTCTTTGGAGGCCTTCGTATAGGCCGTATTTTAATAGGGTATTGTTTCATTGCAATATTTGCGATTCTATTATCTGTCATGCTCTCCAATAATGTCTTTTGGTTCCTGTTCATCTTACTATGTCTTGAATTTGAAATTCATCTCGGATATCAGTGCTTCTGAGTGAATGATTAGAGTTATATATCAACATATTTAGGCCTTCAGCATCTTGTTTAATTGCAAATTATTTACGTTGTAGATTATCTGTATTATCTATAATGAGAAAACCATCGTCCGCATAACAAATGATAATGATCAGTTGATCCCAGTAGATTTAATTTTCAATATGATTTTCGGATTCCTGTTGATATTTGTACTTCATTTGTAGGCTTTCCGTTTACATTATTTCGCGCCGTGTTGTAAATAGTCGCTGTATAAGACCAATTATGTTTTTCAGAATGTTATCTGTTTCTAAAATGTATTACATCTTTAAGTTGGTCAAGTAAATTTGTGTAAGATCGAGCAAGCACATGAAAATCGGTGTGTTGTATTCAATGAACTTCTCCACAAGTTGTAATATGAATATCGAATTATGTACTATAGTTGATCTGTTCTTTCTAAAGTCATTCGCAAATCTCAGTGTTTGAAGTGGTTTCATCGCCAATAATTTAAGGGAAGAGTTTCTGAATAGCACTTAATAAAGTGATACCATGATAGTATCTCGGATCAGTTTTACTGCCCTTCCTTAATATAGGTATGTTATTACACTAGTTCTTCAAGCTATTAAGTTCAATTAAGTTCAAGTAATTTTTAGAAAAGTTTAATAATGAAATTAAGTTGTCCCAACAATATTTCAGACACTCGTTTGACGTTTGAGATATTTATAATAACAATTAAACCTTTGATTTAAGCAGATTTTAGTAATTCTGCAGTTATTCTGAGAAAAAGCAAATGATCTGTACCAAAACATTACCAAAAGAAAGTGTTTTTGCATCCATAATTTGTGCGGGATGAAAAGTTCTGCATTTGTTATAATGAAGTCAATAGTTTACTGTTGACGTCTGGTGCTATGCCTTAGATATTTATGCTGATCTTTATATGAGAAAAAGGTATTGTTAATTCGAAGTTCATTGTTACCACAAAAATCAATCAGTGTCTCTCTATTTCCATTTAGTCTTTCCTCGTTAAATCATTGTTTAACGCAATTTGTATTGCCGCTCATGTTTGGCACCCTGACGATATGGCTGTGGATATTTAGACATATCATTATGTTATCATTGGACGCTGGATTTGAATGGTCACTGCTGCCGCACAGTAACCAGAGACCGTTTAATATGTTCGATGACTCTCCGTGACCTTTGCACGCGTCCAGTTGCAATCAACGTTGTAAAATACTATCAGCGCATATCATCTTCTGAACATATTTTACACAGCTCTCAAATCTTACTGTAATTATTCGATCTGATATGGGACCGACAACATATACGAGATGCGTAGATTGATTGAATTCTATATTATTCATATTTAGGCGCTTTACCTTACCCCACTGTTTTGTAATTTTAGTCGCATTTTAATTGATGTTAGCATAATACAATATGTTTTCGATGGCCATCAAAGCCACTAAACCTGATGACTGGCGCGGAGAGACATGTTTTGCTATCTATAACACTGATTCATATAAGTACTTATATAAGTACGAGCCTGTGAATAGATCCGAAGATTTTATTATTCTCAGTTGAACAAAAGCCAATTACAAGACAATTCAGAGATTCTGCTCCAAGAGATCACATTCGCATTACATATAAGCTAAGGCTGTCGAAGCTCCGACCAATAGAAAATAATTAAATTGTCAATAAATTCAACCTTTCATCTGTTTCTGCACCATTATCAATTATCAATAAAACTTCCCAAATATTGGCGTTACTCTACTTCATCTATTACTTCGCCACTAACTGCAAGTGAACACCTTCTCGACGTACCAATTTCATTAGTTTAGTCTCTGAAACATTGATTTTTAAACCGACTTTTGAGCTGTATTTCACAAGTCATTCCAATTTCACTCTAATGCCCGACTCAGTTTGCTATAGGAAACAAGCGAAATCAAGTCGCACGCATAGCGCCCGTTATTCCCATACAGGTCAATCTTTTTATTTTAGATAGCTTATTCGTGTCAGTTTGCCACGAGACCACTGATCATCGATGTGTATGATATTATGGGTCTTATCATCATAGTATATAGCCAGTATTCAGATTTCAGTGAGATTTCCCACGATTTCCCGTACACCCTGGCTCATTGATGCAATGCCCTTGTAGCCTTGTGAATAATATCATCAATGCGACTATTCTGGTTTAGTCCAGATTCTAAGATTACTCCCAGATACATAACCTCACTCAACACTTTGAAATCCTTCCTTGTGAAAACGAGCATTTCTGATTTCTTAAAAACTATTCTGACTCGCTTGTTTCTGATATCCATTTTTCCACTTCATCATGAAGCTGACTCATGCTCATGCCTCATTGTTTTTGGCATTATTTTAGGCCTTGCTATTAAGTTATCCTGTAACACTTCTCTAAATCTAGTTAAGTCCGTGTTTTTAAGTATCCTAACATTTTTCTTGTACCTTACATTTCGGGTATGTATTTGGTATGCAAGGCAACGGCCTTGTGATCGGACATTGCGAAAATATCCATCACACGCCATCCAGATACCCTGTTTAGCATACCTCAACTGCACAGAGTCACATCTATTAAATCCCTTTTTTTGGTATCTACGAAGGTCGAATTAATTCCCTTGTTCAGTATCATCATGTTATTCTTAACCATAAATTCAAGTGAACTATGATTATTGTCAGTGGTTCTGCAAACTCGATTATACGAGTTTGCATCGCACCCTATGTTAAAGTTCATATTCCCTATTGATCAATTCTTTACTAGGCATTTCACCTCTTATAGGTGAAGTCAGGTAGGCCATGGCAATTATAAAAGCCCTCGCATCCGTTCCCCGTTGCGCAACATATATGACTGTCCATACCGGCATGAAATAGAGTAGGCACATTTTTCGTAATCATGAACGACAATGTGTACTCTTTCCGAATGCTTTAGCGTATCCGGACACTCTACCGTAATTTTCCATCCGAAAGGTGATTCATGATTGGCGCATCTAAGAGTGATCAATCCCTCGTCTAAGATCACTTTAGTTACGCCAATATTATCAGACTCGAATGGCAGAAAATCAATTGCCCTTAACAGAGCTTCTCTAAAATAATTACAGATAATTAGTCTTAGCTGAAAATATTTAGTGAAGAGTTTCTTGGATCAGTTTTACTGCCCGTTTTAAATATACGTATATTTTAATTGTTTGTTCAATCAGATGTTGTTTGACATAGAAATTATTATTTTGAACCTTGTATGTCTCAAATGAAATCCTTACGTGTTAGTAAATAAATTCATGAAAATTCGTAACCCATACTTCAGCTTTAGCGAACACTGATGAATTTTGAGTATATTCATTTACAGCTGTCTTTCAATTTCTCAGAAAGTTCCAAATTTTCTTTTGTACCATACAAATCAAATTTCATATTAAAACGGTATACCTTCCTAATTTGCGTTATTTTGGCATTAATTCTGTTTATAGGCGAAGAAGAATAAAAAGAAGAAGAACAAGACAAATATATCACGCTATTATTAGTTTTATGTTTGACAGCACAATTAAACTTCGAATGGTTTTTATATAGCGTTACAGCTATCATAAATATTACTCCACCTGGTGTCACACATTGGAATTTCGTTGCGAATAGCCTATCGTCTATCGAGCTAAATACAAGTAGATTATATTAAAACGAAAACGTAACTCTTTATTTTATTTTTTCCTTCATTATCAATCCGCTGCTGGTCCTTTGTGTCAATAAGAATTTGTAAATTTAGTTTCAGCATTGAGTTCTATATTCGATAATTACTGTATGATAGCAGAGTCATATATGGTGTTAAATTTAATTAAATGAGTTTTGGGTTTTTTATGCTTTTATATATAATTTCATAAACATGAAAATTACTTTAAATAATTAAATAGTAAACATTCTTTACAAATTTCATGAATTATTTATGCACCCCTTTCATCTGAACTTTATCCTTTGTGTATATGTACGAGTACACACACATATACACACCTAATATATATATTTACTAGTATATAATAATAATATGCAACATTGCTAACAGTATCATTTAATCTTATTACGCAACCAGTTCTACAAGAAGCTTACAAAGGTCGACCCGTAACGAACTTAAAGCAATTTATTTACGATTCCGTGCAGATCAAATTCATCCCTTTTCTAACATATATTATATTGTAGACGATGGTGGTAAAATACATTATAAATAGCATATAACAATCCTTGTGCTCGTATATAAGAATGATATATTTTGTACTATTACCATGCGACTTACTGTTTAAAATATCCTTCGCAATTATAGAATTTTTTGTGTATATTTCAGAAACAACTTGTATTCCTTAAAACATTTCATTTTGTTATCATATAATGGAGAATAATAAAGGTTTTATATCGAGTTGTTAATTATAGCAGTACATACTACATATATACATAGGTAGTTTTATTATCTTCTATAACGCAATAATTAATGGATATTATTAAAGTAGGTTCAAATGATTCGTCGAAATAAAATAGAAACTTTTTTTAAAAATATTATGCAAAAATTATGCGCCCATAATAAAACGGCCATCAAAAATGGTACACCGCTTAAGAGAAGGGCAAACAGCATGTAGAACAAGAGAAACGTATAGCTGGTTGCTAATTATTGAACGAGTAGGTCCTGGAAATTGTTTAATGGATCACACCATAATACATAAATATACATCAAAGAGAATTGCAAAATAGTTGATATGTCGTACCTAGAATGTTCGCTTAAATTAGTGAATATTACTATCATATAACTTATGTTAATCTGTGAGGAGTAAAAATTATACATATGAGGTACGCTAGGAAGTTATCTGATCAAGTAACATTTTTATATATTTTTAATTATAGTATAATAACGATTATTCCTTCAAGACGACACACGAATGATCTCAAATACAATAGTCCCTTGAAACTTTGTTACCCGCCTAAAATTAC
>JANSTX010036653.1:6990-30474 GCA_027564355.1 Penthetria funebris | reverse complement strand
TGGAGAAGTTGCAGCAATATGATTTTGATATTCAATACCGGGTGTTCCTGCGACCACCGTTGGTTTCAAGGACGAAATTCAAACATTTAAAGTACGCATCGATGACTGTATGCTCGATATATATACGCAATATCTGCTGGAGTAATACACGGCTCAGTTTCGACTGCTATACTTTACATATTTATTGTACATTGCTGTCATTATAGTCTCCCATTCGTAATTCTATCTCTTGCGCAATATCATCTACTCCCTATTCACAATATTGAATATGTTGACGATATTTAAATACTAATATTCTATATACCACCATTTATGTATTATTTTACAGCTGAATTCTATTTGAAGCAACCTTGATGCTAGACTTTGCATACCAATCGTATATTATTTAATGTTACAATGGTACCTCTACCTGTGACAATATTTAATTCATTAAAATTCAGTCGGAACTTCGATGACATCGGTTGACGTGATTTGTCTAGCTCCAATTTCCTCACATTCCTTATCACTACTCTACTTTTACATATCTAAATCACTATAAACCAGTTTTATTAATCCTTAGTTTTCGGTATTAGTCCTAAAACATACATCGCAAGCCCATGACTTTTATGCGCAGACAACTTAACTTCACTATATGTACGGTGAGCATCGTAGCACGATGTGTTGTCATCTTTAAAATAATAAGTTATAAACGTTAGCATTGTATTTAGCTACAAGTGATAAAATAAAGAATTTCTTGAATTTGAATTTGAATAATAGAGAACATTTTGCGGAAAAGTATAACAATCACCATTTTTTGCTTGATGGCAGTACATATATTTGCGCATAATAAAATACACAAAGAGAAGACTGGATTTCACTGGACGTACCATAAATCAAATAGATTATAGTAAAAGATGGAGAAATACACTGTTAGATGCAATTAATTATAGAGGTGTGTATGTTTTTAATGACCAGTTTGTCTACAATGGGACTCAAACTCAGAACTACTGTCATACTAGATTAGCGCTTTACCAGTATACTACCATAATGGTATAATGTGGATAATTCTTGAAACTTATTAAATAATAGAGAATATTGTGAATCACGATATACACAGCGAATCTCGCTGTCTATATCGTGATTCACAATATAAGAGCTTCGTGATTATTTTCGATGCACATTCGGATATAAAACATTAATGTATTTTATCACCACTATAGTTCCTGTTCATCTTGGAGTGGGTTATGTATGACCAAGGTAAATATTAAATCGTATGGTTATCAGATGGCATATATATCAGATAGTCTTAAATATCGCCGATTCACTGACATTACTGAGTCAGTTAATTAATTAGAGGCCGATAAAAAATTATCAATCTGAGCTTGATGTTTATAAATAGAATCGTTCGAGGTAATTACTACGTGAATTCGTAGTTTATTAACACATAATTGAAATAGTACAGTTTATAATCTTAAGCTGAACTATCGAATATACAGAATTTTACCACAAATATAATTACGAAGGTTAAAAATGTAATTTCATAATTCAATTCTATATGCCATTAAATTTTACATGTAAATTAATTTATCCAACCATCTTATACAGTATTTATCATCAGACTTATAGATTAAAATGCAGTAGTAATTAATAGTTTCGTGCCAAATTTTAATCTTTCTAATTTAGTTCAACTATTATGAAACTTACGTTTAATTAAATTTTATGAAAATTATAAAGGAAAAACGAAT
Organism: Penthetria funebris; assembly: GCA_027564355.1. NCBI lineage: Eukaryota > Metazoa > Arthropoda > Insecta > Diptera > Pleciidae > Penthetria > Penthetria funebris. Next base: position 28,750 of record JANSTX010036653.1, on the reverse strand, counting down.
ACATACTCACATAGCCAAGTACGAGCAGCATACATAATGTTTTACGATATATATATATAAGAGTGAACACCTTCAGTTGTTTCTATAATCATAGACTATTAAGATTTCTTAATTATTTAATTATGTTTTATTTATTAAATAAAATATACTATTGCAAATCGCTATATAGTTCTGATATGACAAATACAATATTTAATAGAATTCAGTTGAATAAATATAAATGAGTAAATTTATAATATCAAAGAACTAAATGCGTAGGATGTCATGAGGCAGGCAGTCAACCAATAAACCAAAAAGCATAAAAATAAAATAAAATAACTACTTATAGTATGATCTCATATATATGGTGAGAAAGTTACATTGACAGGGTGATAAAATCAAACAATCAATTGATTATCAACACAGGACTATACAAATGAATGTATACAATTACATTCGTATAGCTTTTACAGAATTTATTCAATTGCGTAAAATTATGCCAAATAAATGCTAATAACTTCAGTCAATATATCAAGATATCACATGAGATTCATAAGAAAAAAAAATGTAGAAACAATAAATTTAGAATTATTACAATGTTCTAACTCATGTCACAAATTCTTAATTTTATTAACTATTAGTCTTTAGTATACACAAGATATGATTGCAGTTTCAAAGAAACTGTTATGTAAATTCTGTATTGTACATACAGAAAATATTAAAGAACGTACTCGAAGTTATAAATTTGAACTATCTACATCATTTATAATTTTCTTTTTGATCATTGATTGACGCATTTAAATATTACCCAAATCTTACGCTAATCAGTTACTACTACTTTCGTCAATTGTGAATATTTTCGTTTAATATTTTTAGATAATATTAAAAATACAAATATGACGTGAATATCTATTAATTCGTTCCCTTACCTTTCGAACCATTTCTAATGATGTTGCTCAACCAACTTAACATTTGTTAAAGGTTAAAGTAACTGCACACTTGTAAAATGTGGTAATATCAATGCTAGGATAGGGTATGAGTACCAAGAGTCTCTTGATCGAACTTCATACGTCAAATTAACTACAATAGGAACACAACCTTACTAAATAATGAATACCGAGAAATTACTGCGCAGTTTTTACAGTTTATCATTGAAAATATAGACAAGATTGAAATTTCGAAGGATTTTTATAAGGAACGCCACTGTGTCCACACTCGTTTTGTTAATTGTATAGTTTTCTTTATATTACACAAGTATTTATAGTATAGAATACTCGTAATACTGATTTATAATCACTCTCATTGCATTATAATGTACATTTTATTGTACATACATTTGCATTCGTTATATGTGAGCCTATAAAAAAAATAAATTGTGTATCTATTTCTCATAAAATATACAGAAATCAACTATGCGATTGTATATTTTCATTTCATTATAAAAAGTTGATAACTTCAGATGGGGCTACAGAGATAACAACAGACATAACCAACTAAATCGTTCAGCCGTTTTTAGGTTTTCTTAATATGTGGTATTGTAACGCGGCATGGTAATGTATTCACTTTTTGATTCACAGGATGATTCATCGTATAATTTATAAATATGACGAAGTTAAATTTATGCGTTATGGTTATTTTGAGTTTCTTTTGTACGCGGTTAAGTAATAATAAATCGAAATATAATATTTATTATACATGTGTATACATATATCAATAAGTAGGTTCTTCTATACGCAACATAAACATGAATTATTTTCTTGATTTGTTATAATATAAACATTGGAAGAATAGGAATGTCGAAAGGAATTGCCATACGCACTCACGCATGCATGCATGAATGTGTTGCACATTGCAAGCAATTGTGAAAATTGATTCAATGGACGTAACAAATAAAAAAAGAAATACAACGATGACATATACAATGTGATTGATGTGTCAACCTAATTGATCACTGTTCTTGGATAGATAATTTGAAAAAAAGAACACACACATTCGTTAAAACAATGCTTGGTTCAAGGTATAACCGTTTAATAACTGACTTAAAAAATATGCAATTTGCCGCCAATAGTATTTATTAACAATTAAATACATACAAGCATAATTCGTCGCCAATTAATTCGATACGTCGAAAACAGAACATAAATTGATTATTGACAGACCACTAATCCAGTTCATCAATTTTGAACGCTGCCAAGAATTGATTCTTAATGTCTTTATGTGTCTGTCAGGTGTCAAATTCGGTCACAGCTTTACCAATGCACGGCTCCCAGACTGAAATAATCACATGGTGTATAACTATTGCAACAACCTTATTTATTGTGCTATAAAGTGATGTCACTCAATTTACCCTTTTTCGGCACCTTGATTAACCGAATCGCCTCACTATTGTGGTCGGATGTAATACAGATGTTATGTAGTTTAAGTACACTTGCAGCATTTATGGTGATCAATACATCATAATACATCCATAACAGTGAATTTCTCGCCTTCCTGTTCATTTTTATAATTGTCTATTTAGATATTTGTGCGACCATTTTGTGATTGAATGTTATACCATCTAATCACAAATAGTTGTTTACATATATTCGCGAAAATCTCACCATTTTGGTCATTCATCACAGATTCCCGATTAATGTTGTTCGAGACAATTTTTGCATTATAAAACCTCTCTTTCTCTTTTTTAGTACCAGATTCCAAATCGCATTAGTTTACGTAAGCATATATGTTATCTTCGTATTTTCGTGTTTAATAGCATTTTATTGAAGTATCGGCAGTACTACATTAATCATATAAAAATTTATCCCCATACGCACACACATAGAGTTATATGTCATCTTCTAAGCATTGCTGGAAGCGATTAAAAGGCCGCCACTGCATATAATCGCAATTCAAGTATATACAATTATATTATTATAAAATAACCGTGAAGTTTTGAGATTGGATCGAGTACATATATCGGATACATATAGTCAAACTTTCACAAAATCTATTTTTAAATTATAGCAAAAACTAAAGCAAAACTTAAGAAAGAAGAACTTTGATTATAAAATGCAAGTAGTGCTCGTATATTTAAAATTTCTATATAGCGCTATATATAAACTGATAGATACGAGTATAGATACCCATAGTATAAACAGAGACCAGAGTGGGTATATTATAGTAACTAACTAGTACACATTACATTCATCGTATTATAATATATTCAAAGATATAATTATAAATAAATTTATTTGCATTCAAGCAGCTCAGTTCATATCATTTATAATAACATTGCAAATTAAAACAAAGTTAAGAGACAATCAATGGCGATGGTATTCGTTCCGTCATTCGGGCAGTCAGTTTCTTATTAAATAAATACATACAGTCAATTCAAATAAATCAAGATAGATAAAATAGAATAGAATTAATTTACAATGGGTGTACAAATAAGGATTAAAGGACTTTTTTTTGCGTGCTTAAATTGGGGATTTATTGCGTGAAAAACTCGCTAACCGCTACTTTTGCCCAACTTTCTAGTAGCATACGAATTCCGCGATGAAACAAGAAAGTCGTCTTTTGACGCTATCCACAAATATCGATGCATTTATTAGCATCTTCATAAGAACGAAAGTGCTGTCCAGTCAGTCCTTGAGTTATCATCGATTTAAGCAAACGGAAATCGAAAGGAATAATGTCTTGTGAATAGTGCAGGTGGGGTAGGCCATTCCAGTTCAATGTTTTCCAGTGTGTTTTAATTGACATTGCAACATGTAGCATTTTCAAGCAGAAAAGTAACTTTGTCATATGTCTGACCAAATTGAGGTAGTTTTTAATGCTTGGCTCAAACGCATCAACTGTAGTCGGTAGCAAACCCCTGTAATAATGTCGGTAGTTTAGAGATGTTCATAATAAAGTAGCAACTAGCTGATTTGGCACTTTGGAGCATGCGTTGCGGATTGTTGTAGTGCATCAGTTTTTCTTCACCAGTCATAATACGAAGCAAAAAATCATTTCTTTTATTAGAGAAGCTGTTCACACGTGGAAAAACGCCTTTCCACATTTCTCGGTTTCAGTTCATATGAATCCCAAAATTTGATTGCTTTTATTTTGAGGGGTAAAAAATTACTATTTGTGTCACGCTCAATTCATCTTGTGTTTGACTCGACTCATTATCTAATAATGACTTTCTTCACGTTCCTTAGCCTCCTCGTCAAAATTACCACATTTGAATCGTTTAAACCAGTATTCAAAAATTTGAAATAAATGGAGCATGGTCTCTATCTGCCTTTTTATTTAAAAGGAAGCAGAAAATTAAAACTTGCCGCAAACTGTGTTTTATTGTCTGACACAAGTGTCGATATATTGGGAACTCAAAAAAAACTATGTTGATTCCAATTCAACAAAATGACACATACTGGAAAATTTAAGGAAAATTTAAGGCACTTTAACATAAATGTTGTTATAATCTGGGCTGTAAATCTTGTAAAGCCTTTAAAGCTTGCTTGTACACTTAAGCTATGCATATGGGTATTGAAGAGAAGGAATATCTATATACAATTAGTAACTATTGAACTTATATAAATATATATATATATTTAAATAAATATTTCAGATATCGAGTATACAATAAATAACCTCTATACTCATATAGGTAAATAAATATAAATCAAAGTACAATCTAATCATAATCATGATTTTTTCTTCACTATTCACTCAACTTCTTGAATGGGTACTGCCAAAGAGTAGTCCATATGGACTTGATTATATATTATATATTATTATTATTAAATCTTATGTTATCATGGCCTGGTATTATTGTACATGTACATGTGAATGAGAATAAGAATTCTGGAGAAAAAGAAAAAAAAAGTATACTTCATGAGATCATTATGAGAAGCATACCTACATACCTACATACCTACCTAATGGTAGTGGATTTGGTTTGGTTTGGATTGGAATTATTGGTGGTTTGGGAAGGATTATTATTTATTATATTAGTCGCGTACATTTGAAGTATATACTCGTACACTTGAGGTATGTATGAGTAAATATAAAGTATAATGATTTCAAACGTGTTTCTTAATATCTCAAAAGTCTATATACAGAAGATATTTCGAAATTCGTGTAATAAAATTGATAACTAGACTAAATGTGGTAATTACAATCACGGTTTTATAATATTAAAAGATGTATTTAAAACATGAATCAATTTATTTTTGTTAAGTACATTTTTTTTTTTGCTATATTCTCAGCAACTATTGGATTTCATAAGATGAAAGTATAAATATGGAAAATTATATTATATCTATAGCTATATGTGATTTGTATGTTCATATGTCAGAGTAATGATGTAAAAGATTTGACTTAATTTGATGATATCTTCAAGAATAAAAAAAAAAAACACGATAAAATAAGCAAATCATTTGGTTGTAACAATGTGTTCACATTTTTATGGATAATTTCATCAGTTTTACCGTATACCAATGCTCTAATATCATTTAATTATTCCCAAAGAAAAGTAGATAAAACGATAAAATCCTTTGCTACAAACAATTCATTCCACCTTTAACTGCATAATACATTCGCAGTCCGGTCCTCAATTTGCTCACATCGAACGGAGGGGATTCGAATTCTATAGCACAAAGTTCATTGACCACTAACCGGTGCCTGACTAAGGTGAGTAGACTAAGGTGAGAATATACACATTAGTAACCGTAGAATATATCGTGCTGCAGGTATCGTACCAATTGATAGAATACTAGTTAAACATAGGCATTAAAATTCTTAAATAAAATTAATTTATTCCGAAAATCATATTCTCAATCGACCCAGCAGATTTGACGAACCTATCAACCATAGAATTAAACAACCCACTGAACAAATGGATTCTAGACGTTAATAATATATAATAACGATGGTTTATTAACTCTTTCCCCATCAACGATCCAATTCTGACAACATGAAACAAAACCATGAATGCATAAACGAAGACCTGTAAAGATATCTCAATATATCTATATTTATATTATACTATGTTACGTTTGTATTACCTACCAACACGACGTAAATCTGTTGCAACAATGTTGCTTGTGCATACCGTTTACCACTCTAATACATTCGTCTTGCCATAAATAAACTGTTACTACTTACGGAAATAATTCAGAAAATTATTACAACTTCGATTACAACATTCACATATTGATACATCGCAAAAGTGCACAATATAATATTTATGTGCGTTAGAGCAAAACATATAGTAATTTTTAAATCTCTACTACACCCGGACACATTGTTAAATAAAATGCAATATTCCATATGGATTCCAATAATAAAGTATTGGAAAACCTTCAATAACGGCTTAAAATGGTGAAACACCCATTAATGTATAAATAGATTGTAGAACAATAACGAATTGAAACAATTTGCAAACCATTCAGCATCTTGCTTCATTTGCATGAAATGACATTTATTTAATTCTTTGAAGCGAATTGTTGAAGGTGTTCTTTGTGCTCATCAATTATGATAGGAAGGAATAAAATAATTATGATATTATACTATATGAGGTCAGACTGATAATGAAAGTAAAAATCTAAGAGCATGCACGTTATCACCAAAAACGATATATTGTTTACATCGAGCATACTTCAAAAGTTGTTTATTAAACGTTTTGTATGTAAAAAAAACTCATCACAAAAAAAACCAAAACAGAGTTTAATAAATGCAATTCGATCAATAATTTGTTGCATTTCGATGAGGTCGTTCAAACCTAATATCCAATAACATCACCAGGTCGTTCAAAAAAGGTGAAGAAATATGATCGACAACAAAATCCATAATATAGTGTTAAACGATCACAGAAATGAAAATCTGATATGTTAAACATCTCATTGATTACATTTGTGTAAAAATATCACCAAAATAAGTACCGTGTTTGCTCACAATATATCAATAACGCATTCATACGACCAATGTTGTTCGTACACGTTTACACGACATTCGAGAAAATGGATTGATTATGCAATAACGCATTCATGCGACCACTTCTCAATGTTGTTCGTATAAGTTTATACGACATTCGAGAAAATGAATTCATTACGGAACACAGCAGAAATAAACAAGAAGTCGAAGCAATGGGTATAACCTGTTACAAGCGCACCAAAGAAGGTAAAGACGGTTTTATTGGCAGAAAAGGTTATGGTCTCCATTTTCTGTGATGTGCATAGTGAAATATTAATCGACTTTTTAGAAAAAGGTAAAACAATAATAGGTGCATATATAACTCGTCATTACTGGACCGTTTTGAAAGAAAATAACAACTATATTTAGCAAAAAAAGAGTATTTTTCCATTAGGATAATGCACCAAACTCACACTCATCGGCAATTGATCAAATCATATACAAATATATCGTTATCTTTAGATTTGGCACCTTGGGTACTTTTTATTTCCGAACATGAAAGCAGTAAGAAACGCATATTTTGCACACCTCAACTAATTCTATTATTCCGAAGTGATTAAAAGGATTGAATGTTAATGCATACTTTTCAAACCTAGAGTATCGTACTATAATATGCATTTAAATTTGGATTCTATGAATAATGAACGTATCATAGATATATGAAAATACGGTGTATTTAAAGAAGAAGAATAACTGTGGTTCTAAATGAAAAACAAGATAGATTTTCATCATCATAATCATTATGACCTCCTGCAGATATAGTAACGTAGATTAAGATACTAAAAAAAAAAAAAAAAAAAACATTCAAAACAAAGCCGAAATAAAATTTACCAAAAAATTTGTTATGGAAGATTAAAATCTAAAAATATTTTATTTTCGGGTGTAATGATTTCTTTCGTTTTATATGAGAGATAGTAACCATCTTCTTCAAGTGTAACTTAAAAACATAAAAAACAAAAACTATTTTCTTTTAAATAATAATATCCAATTCTAAACAAATTATTCATTTTTAACAATAAAAACCATTACTAGAGAATATTACGTTAAGCACATACGAAATATTAAAATGGTTGAGTTATTTTATATTATTTGTTAACACAACACGGACACAAAGAATAATTCTACAAAACAAGAATTTACTATCAGAGAAATCAATCAGAGAAGCAACAGAAAATGTTTTTAAAATTTTCTTCATTATTATATACAAGTATATATGCTAATTATTATTAAGCATTTTTATATAATTAAAAACGAAATAAATAAATAGATTGGCTAATTAGAGTGATGTCTATATATTGCCATCGAATATATAGTAACAAGTACGCGTATATAGATTGCAAATACAAAAGTGGATTGAATACCTGATAGATTAGATAGATTACATAATAATTAGAAATTTTGTGCTAAATGTTCACAGTTATATGTAAAGTGCGCGAATGTTAACATAATCTCTATATAATAAATTTTAAGTAAAATGATCACTTCGTGAAAGAACAAGACTGTGACAATCTACTAGTTCTATCACTTCATAATTGATGATAGTATTACTTGAATCAACACACATACAACATCATTCTAACATTCATCATCTTGAACACATTACAACATACTAAAGTACATATCACTATAGTATGTTAAATTTTTAGAAGAGCTGTGAGTTAATGTACAATTACCATTATTTTGTCAAGTTATTGTTCATTCATAAGATTCAACAGAAACGATTATAATTATACATATTTTATCCTATATGTTATTGATGATCACTCCAAAGTTTCAGCAACTTTAGATGCTAGTCGGTTGCACTATTTCTCAACTCAATTAACATAGCCAGTCACTAAATATTGACATCACTATATGATACGATTAAAATTAATTACTTTAATTAGCTATATACATAGTCGTACAATGATAGTTTTTATTATTTAAAATTTTAATTCTCAATAAGAAATAAAAATACACGATCAATTTAAATACGAAAAAAAAATGTATTAAAAGAATTAAAAGATAATATAAAAAAGCGAGTTAATTGGACGGATGGACAAACGAAATAATATTAAAAATGAAGATTTAAAAAAATGATAAATCAAGTTTTATAGATAATTTTCATAAGTAATATGTGATAATATGTGAGTAAATATATATGAATATATTATTCATTCACTTATAGAGGATTTGAAAATTTAAAAAAAAAAAAAATATTATAATAATGTGTTATTACATAATGCATTTGCCGAATGATTAAATAATGTAGTGAATAAATTATTAAGGTACGAATAATTAAAAAAAAAAAAAAAAAATGGAACATTAAACCTCTCATGCGATAAATTAATATAAAGTATAGATAATTCGAGAATGTGGTGAAAGAAGTGACAACCACAGGTTGCTTAACCTATTTTTTTTTACAGGATACGTCAATGACTGTGTGGAGGGTTCGTGAACAAAGATTTAATTCTTCATATGTCTTGTTTACAACCTTATTGCATAAACAAATCACTAACAAACTAGGTGGCTTTAAATTTACGAGTATATACCCATCTATCGAATTATTGAAATTAGTAGTTGATCATTTATAAGTTTAACAGTATATTTAAAATTAATTTACCCATATATTTGTGATGTTACACATGTGTTTAAAATACAATATATGGGAACATTCGGTCAACCCGACAGATAAGAAAGGATGACTAAATATTAGAAAGACAAAAAAAAAAAAACAGTATTATAAAACAATACAAAGAAATACATTAATTTGCATATGCTGATACAGTACCCGGTAAATTAATTTTATTAACTAATTAAGAGATCCAAATTTCGATAGGTTAGACATTTGAAAATGAAAATTGATAACAAGAACAAGTGCGTCATAACACATAATAAGGTAAGGTGGCTGACAAACAATCGCAAAATACTAAGTTGATTAATATAGAAACATAGACAGGCAGTCATTAAAAATTTCATTCGTATCTGTCAATTAGTAAAGTTTTATCAGCCATGAAAGCAAAACGAAGTTTTATATTTTTTGTTATGATGAAAAAAAAATGATTTTCGTGTGTTAATCAACATTACGAAAAACCATGTCTAAGACCAAAATCAATTATTAATAAAATCCATAAACGAGAAGAAGTGTAAAAGTTCGTGATACTCTTCATTGTTAATGAAGTAAACATTTGCTAACAATTGATGAACACCGGGTTCTAGTTCAGTATTCAGTTTAAACATAATTCAACCGAATTTATGTCAATATATATAACTGATATAGTAATCACAAAATCTCCCTCCATAATTTCGTCATACCAATGAATATAAGCTAACGGTAGTGGTCAAGGAAATATTATCCCCATCTGTGTTGTGGAATACTATTCAATAATGACAATGTAGCTGCACATTCAATGGCAAATGAAACAAGAAAACTAGTAGCACTATATATATGATATTAAGAATCACTTCCAAACTTTTAATTTATAACAAACAAGTGCATTGAACTGCGGATGCATTTGCAAACTTTTCCTGATAAACATATGGATTTTTTTTTTCTCTATTCTCGTTTGAAAATATTGCTAATGCAAGTCATTAAATTGAATTTTTAATTGCCTGCTAAAATTATAACTCTTAATGAAATGCAAAAGGCACGCTGGAGAAATCTATATAAATAACAAAAAAAAAGTAAAAAAAAAAAAAAAAAAAAAAAAAACACACAAATACAAACTGAAAAAGCACTAAAATTATACGTTAGGGTAACATAAATTAAAAGGCACCAAAAAAAAGGGGGGCACGTGCTCTTTTTAAGTACGAACCTTTTTATATTTTTTTTTAATCGCTACGGTTAAATAATTTAGAAAAAACACATTTGCCTTTTATTTATGTGTTTTCTAATATGTCAAATGTCTCTTAAATCGAAATACGATTCCGTTTTTATCCATGCGGTATTTGAGAGAAATTGTCCTGATACTAAACAAATTCTTGACATTTCTATGATTTATTGACATTTACGAAATCAAAATAGTGCAATTGGCGAAGATATAAATTTATGTTTTCCTGAAATCATAAACAAAGCGCTATCAAATGTGATTTCAGCAGTAGTATTTCAATAAATGGTAAAGTGGCAACAAATAAGGAAACTAATGCATAGTATTTGAATACTATGAGTATACTTTTTGAATTCTTTAAACAAATAGTTTTCTTGTTTTTTCGAGATATCTCGCTTAAGCATATACACATTTTCACATTCCATTTGCATCAATTATAAAAGCACTTATTCCATTCAGAAATAGGAATGATCAAAACATGAACTATATAGATTATTTTATCGTTTCGTTATTCTCAGATGTATCCACAGATTCGTAAAAAAAAAAACAACTGAACAAATGATTAAACGTCAATTTAATACAATGGTTTCTCTATATATGAACTATAAATAGTCGTGTGTGATGCTGTTTCTTTGCCGAAAATCGAACAAAGTTGCTACACACATTGTTGTTGAGTTAGACCATATTTTAAATCATATAAAATCAAAAATTTCATAATAAATATAATTGCAACGTCTATCGTGTAACCAAATTAGAAAACTATCAAAATTTAGGTCTATCAATGACGCTTAGACCATAAAAAAAGACTGAGTTTTTTTAAAAGTTTTTTCCGTATTTTTTGCAAGAAACTCGTACAAATTATATAGAACCATTGAGTGATCAAATTGTTACCAATTAAAAATGCAGTAATTTCGTTAATTGTTAATAAGTTTATTTATTATTCCATAAAAAAAATATGGCATCAAGCCTTTCAATAAAGGCATTATATGCGAAGCGAGATTGTGAAATCATATGAAGAAATTCATCGAATTCAGGAGTAGCGAGTATGTGGAGCACAAAAATAAACAGTAAATTATGATTTTGAAAAAAATTGTGTGCTTCACAGTACAATGTTCAACGGTTGCAAAAACTTGCTCGTTGTTATACATTTTTTAACATCATGTTGTATAAAAGCAAGCCAAATGTGACCAGCACTTCAAGCCATTACAGCTGACAGCTTTTCAATCATTTCTAGCAATGTTGCTGATTATTTTATATAATGGTTAAATGTTATTAGGAGTGCACTATTTATTACGTTTGAAATTTCATTTGAAATATTTTATGTCAATTTATTTTATGCCTGTAAGTAATTTCACTAACGATTGTCAAAATATGAGAATGATGTTTAACAACAGGTGTATTACTGTAAATTTGGTATCGCTTCCGAGTGGTGAACCCTGTATGTATGTATTTATATGTAAATGTTGGTCTATCTACTATTATCTATGATGAAATTAATTATAATACTGCAACCGAAAACATCCTTGTTTATATATATTCACTGCTACTTAAATACATTGTGAATAAGACGGTAATGTACGGTATATGATATATAATATGTATAATATATATATTTGCTTGTGAAGTTAAAATTAGTCTTTGGGTTGTACGAATACGAGTGCACAAGTATATAATCCATAAATATTTTTGTTCAAAGTTTGGGTTCATATCTTTTTAATTCTTTTTCAAAATTAAAATTCATAAAGATATTATTTATAACTTTAATAATTCAACATTGATTGATGGAAATAATTAATTATAATAATAATAATGTTGGTTTTATTATTAAACACATCTGTGATGTGCAAATGCAATGTCCTCAATAAATATTTATGTCTGGCTTTTACTTCTAAAAAATATATGCAATTTAACTAAATACAAGGTGACTCATATGTTTCCAGGCCGATTTTGTATGGCCGCCATATTTGTTTGGATAATATATGTCAGTTGCCATCTGACAGAATATAGTCAATAACAATTTATTATAGATTATCTAACGTCGCAGCAACTTGTTGGAAGTCATTAAAACATTTATTTAAATAATGTGCGAAGAAAACTTCAAGTCAACCATTCAGCGTGTAATGAATAATTTTGAAAATGTATATACACTGAGAGGAGGTGGTAGGTGACAACACAGCAAACATATGCAACAAAAATTAATGCAGTTATACAAAGTGTTAGTGAATGTCAGGGCACCATTTATCGACGCCGCTCAAGGAAACTCGAAAAAGAATTGACACAAGAACTACAGGAAAATGACCATATATATATATATAAGTGTGTTTCATTTAATAAATATCAAAAAAACAAAAACATCGGCCTGGACTAAATTATTCACCCTGTATGTATGAATTCATATGAATATATTCCGCATATGTAATTATTAATTAAATGCAATTTTTTGCATATACATATTTATTTTGGTGATGTATGTTAACTAAGTCGATCGTTAAAATCATTATCATAGTGATGCATTTATACATTTTAAAGAAATTATATGTAAAGATAGAGAGAAAGATTTGGAATTTTTAATGAAAGCAAAACGGTAATTTATATATTTTTATCTACTAATAAAATTTCTGATTTTATTTTATTTTTTATTTTTTCCAAATTTTAAATAGAATATTATTGATGATTAAAAATAAAAATAATAAATTTCTCAATATTATTAAGAAAGTTAAAATAAATTACACAATAACAATTGATTTCGGATAAAGAAATCATCGTAATGGAAAGGTAATGTCGAAATAAATGTAAAAGATTTGATATAAACAATTGACATATGTTAAAGCCTAATTGTCAAGGATTTCAAAAAATTGATCAATCCTTGAGAATTTTTACGAACCATGGTTTCATAGCTATCATCACAATCAACGTTCGCAATAATACATTATACATGGCTTCCTTAAGAACCTAAAATTATCATCGGTATTTACTTTTAGCTGATTTATTTTAGGACCTTAGAATGAGATGAGTATCATATATCTATAAGTACATTGCCCCACGATAACGAATATGTGAGCTAAACAAAAATCGTGTAGTAATTAACGCCGAATATTAAGACAACAACAGTTGTCAATATTTGGGCTGTTATATTTCAAGACATAAACATTACATTAAATACACAAAATCGAAATTTTTTACTCACATACATTTTTTGACCCGGGGAACGCAGTTTAATGGACCTATTGTACTTTATTCCGTTCAAATACCACCTTGAAACAAAAGTCTATAAAAAATTATAGAATTGTACTTATAATCGTGTACTCGTATAAGTAATCCAAATGAATATTTACATCGATTTATAACTATTGATGAAACATGAAACTATTACTGCACAACGGAAACCGAAATTCAACTAAAACAATGGGTAGAAGATAACAGAAATTTGCTAAAACAATGGGTAGAAGCTAGCGGAAATGTGCAAAAGAAAGCGGTTCTAATGGTAAGAATGGTTATCTTACCCATAGTGGTCATAACTACTCTTACCGAATACTTCTCGACTGTTTTGGTAAAGAAAAAAATTATTTCTAATTTATTTCCTTTCCAATTCATCTTAAGATTCGTCAATTAATTTTTAGCAAAGACATACACCATTTGTTCAATTCATTTAGAATTCATGATCACACACAATTAATTCATTCTCAAGAAAAATGCAAGTATAGAAGAATAGCAAATTATGCAATAAGTAAATAAATGTGCATGGGGATTTGTCGTAAATAGTGCAAAACAGAGTTAATTAAATTTTAATACAAATAGCATCTGTATAATTATGTATTAAAATTTCATTTCAATTAATAAATGAGTTAGTAAGTACATAAATGGATGATAATTGAATAATTATTTTAAAACACGTTTGGCACGTTGACTCTTTTAATTATTTATTATATATTAGTGTTTACTTGGTTTTAAATAAAAATGTATGCTGTATAGTTGGTGTTGTTTATCTGCTTTTATATTAAAAATTCTGGTACAATTTTAGAGCTCAGATCTCCTATTATGACCTTGATGATCGGATCACAAATGATTCGAGTAACATTTGAATTTCGAAAGATAATTATTAATTTTGATGATTGAAATTCACATTAAAAAAATCATTGAGCCCTCGATGCTTATCGAACATAAAAACATATTAATATATAAATCAGTGCAAAAGATGTGAACAATAGAATTTGGTGGACAATAGAATTTGGTGGACAATAGATATTATAGATCTTCATAAATTTAATAATCATATCTAACATGCTAATGTGAGCGTAACTTGTTGAATGTACCCTCCGGAAGTCCATTTGTGAAACCGGAAGTATGTTTCAATGTAGTCTATTATTTTATTCGTGATAAATTTTTCGTATACATTTGATACAGTTGAAAGAAGTAAGAAAGAATGCGGTAGTTGGAAAATGGCAACGGTAATTCCAAATTTAGTGATCGATTGATAGAATTCAGAAGACGAAATAGAGATATTTTAAACATTATTCTGATATTAAAAACATTCTTCCGAGTAACGAAGCAAATCCGCAATCTGCAGATTATATAAAGGCACCAATAATATTACCTGAATTTACTGTGGAGTATAAAATAATGTCCTGTTTTGAGTTTACTTGTAACTAGCACCCTATTTACCAATTAAGTCTTGATGAGTGTAACACAAATTAATCGAGTGACAATTTAATTTAGAAAAATTACAATGTTTTTGGAAAATATGATACGGACACTCAAGTGAGTTATTCACGCTATTTAACACTCTGTCATTATTTTACTTTCTGGGACATTAAATAAATGATAATTATAAGTAAGAGGTTACTCATCCTATATTTATAATCATTTCAAATCAATCTATTCATAAAGAATTATTGTTGAACACGCTAACGCCATTGCATTCGATATTATTGTTCATAGTATATATAATATGATGTGGACAATTTTAGAAAGTTATATAGAAAATTGCGTATTATAAACTGATGAACGTAATTCGATATGTAGAGTTCGGCATTGTAGATAAGATGGCATGGTGCTATTTTTTATGTACATTCGGGTGTAAAAGAAAAATATATTATTGGACAGGGTTGTAATCAAGGTAAATATTGAACCGTATGATATCAAATGGGCTCTTACTGGTCGCCTTGAGTATCTCGACTTCATCGACAACAATGCTAGAAACTGTGTCACACATGAGATTGAAATTGGAGCGACTTTTAAAATACAGCTCAGAAGTCGGTGTACATATCAATGATACTAATGAAGATTGGTCGTGTAAACATTAAAAAATCTAATGTTGAGCATATTTAATACTAAATTGTTTATCGATGGTGAATATATTGTATGTATCATGTATGTCTCCCAAACTAAAAATTTCTCCCACATGTATTAATTGGTCATCAATTCAATTGTGTCAAGCAGCACGTTTACGTGTACCGCACCGTTAAATGAAGAATTTAAGAAGGAGAACCTCTATTTTTCTGGATAGTATCACAACATAACAAACCAAACAACCAAACAAATTATTGTGTTGTCAAAATGTCAAAATGTTATTTGCGACGTATTTAAATATAGTCATTTATTTGTACAGTGTAAATAGCAAAACAAAGAATTATGAGGTCAGAATATAAGGTGAATTGGAATGAATGTGTTGAAAATCATAATAAATGACTAAGTTAGTTCATTAATATAAAATAGGAGACAATGTTTTCTGTTTGCATTATCTAAATAAATCATCAATTAAATTTGTGATTATTTTGAATGGGTTTTTAAACTTTTTAAATATTTATCATTTAACTCAGTTTAGCGTTTATAGAACATTTTAACAATTTAATGTTTAATCACTTTTTCTGAAGAAGGGCAATGTCATTGTCTGCGGAAAAATTCAGGTCTTCTTATAATATCACCTCAGTAATTTGTTCATTAAATTTATTATAGATAGGATTTTT
This sequence comes from Penthetria funebris, assembly GCA_027564355.1. Taxonomy (NCBI): domain Eukaryota; kingdom Metazoa; phylum Arthropoda; class Insecta; order Diptera; family Pleciidae; genus Penthetria; species Penthetria funebris. The sequence continues at coordinate 12,063 of JANSTX010036653.1, read as the reverse complement.
GCTAGAATCTAAGATTGTATAGTTTTTGAGTATTTTTTAATATTAATATTATAATATTATTATTTTTCATATTAATTGTAAGAAATTATAGAGATCTAAGTAAAAGTTCAAACAAAAATATATTTCTAATTATACGAGTACGAAATTCAAAATTGAATTTTTTAAAAAAAAAATAAATAAATTATTAAGATATTAGTTTTATGAGAAAAAATGAAATAATATCCATAAGGTATTATGGGACTTTGTAAAATTTAAAGAAAAAAGAGTTATAACTTGCCTATTTTTCATAGAAATCAATATTTAATTTAAATCAAACTGTGCTTTACAATTTTTTGCTTAAATTCAATATTGACTTATCACATCTTTTTTGTATTAAATATGTATAATTTTGATATATAATAGATGAGAAATAATCGAAAATCTACATTTATAATAGAAAAGTAGAAAAAAAAATTAATTAAAGCAATTTTTTTTCCCGTGATAAATAAATTTAAATTCACCTTTCTAATGAAGCCACATAATATACAATGAAATAGAGTTTTAAAGATGAAACTATATATATATATATATATATAATTTGATTTTAATCAAATTATATATACATATACATTTATTTAAAGTCGATATTCTCGACTCATTAAAAGATTAAAAGATTTTTGGCTTTTCAAATATTTCGGTTTAAAAAACCAATAATGATGTCGAAACATGGAAATAGTTAATCATAAGAAACATCAACAGTATTAGACTCAATGTCTCTGTTTGAATATTTTTACATAACTTATTTATACGAATATATATCGATGACAATGGATTTTTAAATATTCTTGTAGAACTAGAAACATAATGGATTTATCGCCTAGTATATATGTTAACATTTTACAAACTACAACCCAGTGTCATAATCATAGACACAATCAAACATTATGTCAATTGTATAGTGTGAATCATGAACAAACATATATAGGCTCCCGACTATCATCGATATTAGTTATCCCAATTTAACCTCCACTATTTCCGTATAATGGCATGTGATCGAGTATAATGCACCCGTTAAAGGTTGTCACTTTTAATGTCAAATACCAAGTGCTACAAAAAAAAATATAAAAATATAGAGAGTAAAATTATATATGAGTTAAAACTTAACTGCAACATTTTTATGAAATATTCAATATTTTAGTAAAATTTATAAGCATTTTGCAGAATTTAACATAAACTAATTATAATTTTAGAGATTAATTAAGCAACTTTTACCTCTATGTGGTGTCACCAATAAATAGACCACATAGTATGTATAAATTTTCGACATGTGATCAGATCTGAAAAGAGGATCTACCTTTGTCGTGATTGTCAAATTGATGAAAAATAACTTAGTAATAAACTATGGATATCTACACCACTTTACTCAATTTTGTATGTGTGAATCTGACAAATGTACTTGATTTATGCAAGTGTAGTTGGTTTTCTTTCAAATTTGATGGTCAAATATTTAGGCCCTCAAAATGTCATACCATTTTTGCATCACTTTTCACATTGAAAAAAATATCTTTACCTCCACACGGTATCACCGGTAACTCGATCATGGTATATGTCAGTAATGGCGTGATCGTTAAGATCATTTATCAAAAAATCAATTAATGTAATGTTCTAATTTGAGAACAACACTCAGAATCTTATTACTTTCACATATTTTCTACACTAGCATTATATGACTTAAACTTGATGAAATTGGTATATATCTGTTACTTGTTATTTAACACTAATTTGGTGTTAAATCACTTTCTTTACGGTTAATATAATAGAGCACAAAATCGAATAACATTTAATACAGAAAAGAAGTCATAAATGAATTAAAAACTTTCAATGTGTAAAATGTAAAACAAAAATCATATTGATCAGATTTTTATCTTTTTTATATATGACGATGGTTAAAATTGTCAATCATAATTTTATTATAAAAAAAAAAATTTTTAACAAAAAATCATTCAAATAGGTTTACGACTCATTTCAAAAACAGCATCTATGAAACCGCAATTAATTATATGGATGTTATACAATTTAATAATAATTTAGGTAATATTTTGAAAAAATTTAAAACATTTTCACTACAAAAAAATATCAATTTAAAATTATGCCAACTTTTGAAATTAATTTGTGGATGTAAAATCCAGTGATGAACAAAAGGTGTTAAAAAATTAAGTGTCCTAATTTTTTGAGAAGATTTTCAAATTTGCACAAAGAACACGAGAATATAAATTGTAGCGAAAGATGGTAAAAAAAAGAAACATATAGCAAACCCACAACATTATTTAAAGTGTGTCTAAAAGTGACTGGTGACACATCAGAATTATGTTGAGAAAACCAAGGTTGGTCGCCGGTAACAATCGAGCTCCATATTATAGGATAATCGCAAAAGTACCGACACCCAAATATATAGGGCAAACTATTTTTAAATCGCATTTGAATTGTCCATTTATATAAAGAATTAGTAACAAAGATGCCATTGTATGCAGGACATAATAATGTTTTCTGCTAACAGAGTCGACAAATAATTTTATGCATGCTGTTGACTGTCAAATCGATGTCTAACATGATGTTGTCAAGGAATAAATGTTTTAAAGACGAAACTAATAAATATTGATTTTTTTGTGTTCAAGATTTGTTTATATAAAAATATACATAAAAATACGTTTTCTCATTTTAATTTTGTATTTGTTAATAGCGAGGTTAATAGTCAAAATTGGAACAAAATGAAAGGATAACAACAAAAGTAAAAATTATTATTTATAATGGCAATTGTGTATTATACTGATAATTTGGTGAAATTTGAAATATTTAAATGTCTTTAGCATTCATTTGATTTATTCGAATTTAATCTATTTTTAATATTAAAAATTAATAACAAAAAAGTGATTACATTTTGTAAGAATTACACGGAACAAAATGTATGTACATAATTTTTAGCTAATGGTTTACGCCTCGCCTATAACTTTAGAGTATTTATGTATAATAAATATGTTTGGCTGCGCATGTTGTTTTTCGTGTGAAAATAAAAATAAAAATTTTCGGGAAAATAAATTGTATGTCTTAGCTGAAAACTTGTAAGTTCTTCTTAATATTTTTTTTTTCATTTAAATTTTGGCAATATTTACTTTTGACATAATAAATTGTCTATATAGTTGAATTATGGTGAGTTGTGATTTTGTTCTCATTGTGAAATTAAACTATATACGTAATAATTAATTGATGACAATGAAAATATTTAATTAATTAATTGATACAGACAAATTACACCTATATTTTTCATATTAAGATCAATATGAGAAAACATTATTATTCAAGGATATTATTTATGAAATTGTTCCGTAAATAAAGAAGGAGATATATACGAGTATACTCGTTCATATGTAAAATATAAACATTTCCATATATTGATAAGAACAGTGTATACTTGAGAATGTATATAATATTAATAATGGTTCAACATCAATGTTCATTTAATCATTTTGACTTTAATTTTATCCACACCTTTAATATGTCATTTGTTACAGTGACTGACTCTCTCTACATACAAACTTATGCTAAAAAAATATAAAATATGTGTTTTATTAATTTTCAGTATATGTAAATATGTATACATATATATTATATAAGACGACGATGTTGAAATAAATTTATCTAACTCTACGTACTCGTGTATATATCTCCATAAAGAAATAAGTATATTATTTATTAATAAAAATAATAGCTATCTTTTTTTGAAACACGAAATATTACCCATTATTATGAATAACGATTTTAAAATTATCATTGCGTATAATTTCAATTTGGTACGCACCTTTTATTTTTGACTTTTGATTACACTGACGGTTAGTTACTTCAGAAACTAGTTATTTCCTATCCACTTTTTTTTCTCTTAAATATTATCAACATCACCCACCATCACCTACAATCATACCATCATAAAATCTTACAATCACACAATCATATAATACACTAACGATTTGCAATAAGGTCAAGATATGTTATTTATCATAGTGTCTTTGAAATTAAAATTGATCATTGAGATTTAACATGTTTAAAATAATATTCGCCATGTAGGTACACTCGCCGTACGTATTATATAATATAAATAATATTTTATAAGTTCTTTCCCAGTTTTTTTTTTTTATTTTTTTTTTTTCTTCATTTAGTTTGAATTATCTAATTTACACTTACAAACTAAGTTTATAATAATATAAATTAATGAAATCAGAATATATAATTAGGCTTAATGTATATATCTTTGCTTTTAGTATGAAAGATTTTGTTTATTTTTTTCTATATAAATATATATAATTATATGTTATAAAGTTATTATGGATGATAGCTTCTAGTAATGAAAAAAAAAAAAAACACTCAAAATTATTATTTAAACTTTCAAATGAACTCACTTATTGGTAAATGAGATGCTTCAGCACAATCTCAATCTTTTTATAAAAATTTTAAACATTTAAAAAAAAAACCAAGCAAAGAATTGCCTATCGTAGATTTCATTATTACAGAGACGGCTCTAGGTATTTCGGCGTCAAAGGCGAGCTGTATAATATGCACCATTATCCTTTTTTTATAAAGGAAAATAGGTTTAATTTTTTAAAAACGATAATTTATTTGTATAACAAGCTATATGAATGACTTTTTTTGCTTTCTAATTTGCAAAATTTTCAATAAAACACTAGCACAAATTACTAAGTTGACTGAATCCGCATTGCATAATGAAAACTCTGTGATTTTTTTTTCAAAATTCTAGTCTCACGAAATGCTGCCTTATTTCTATAGCCAAAAATAATGTTCTGCTAATTAATCTTTCTAGTACTTTTTTCCTATTATGTTTATTTCTGAATGTATCAGCTTAAAGATCTTTATCTATTGCTTTATTTTTCACTAGTTTCCATCTTGCTTCAATCTATTTAGATTCACATTCTATTATAAATGTACTAATATATTATTTAATGCATACGCATATTTTCCAGTCATGTCTACCAGTTTTTTCTTACAAAAATATAGGAAATGATTACAACTTACATACATATATAC